>CM052668.1:2219743-2258571 GCA_028533165.1 Leontopithecus rosalia | reverse complement strand
ACAATTACACACTCACAAACACACACACGTTATATATATACAATTACACACACACATTATATACATGCAATTACACACACAAACACACACGTTATATATATACAATTACACATTATATATATACAATTACACACACACACACATAAAAGGTGTGTGTATCCACAGAATTGGATTAGAAACCAAAGTATAACATTAAGAGGGTGACAGTCCCCCTCTTGTCACCCAGGCTGGAGTGCACTGGTGAGATCTTGGCTCACCACAACCTCCACCTCCCAGGTTCAAGTGATTCTCCTGCCTCATCTCCCGAGTAGCTGGGATTACAGGTGGCTGCCACCATGCTTGGCTACTTTTCGTATTTTTAGGAGAGACGGGGTTACTCCATGTTGGCCAGGCTGGTCTCAAACTCCTGACCTCAGGCGATCCACCTGCCCTGGTCTCCCAGAGTGCTGGGATTACAGTGAGCCACCGCAGGCCACTGATAATGATAAATTACTGAATAAATGAACAAACAGAGAACAGAACGTTTTCCTTACAGCGGAAGGAAACATATGTTTTTCTTTTTCTCACTTGGTGGTTAGAAGGTAAGACAACATACATTCAGTCATACATTCAAACGTGTATTTTCAATTATGTATGTGGATTTGCCCCCTCCTGGAAATGGGGCTTAAACTCTCCACTCCAGCGTGGGCTGGACTCTGGAGCAGAGAAAGGGGAAGACAGTCATTGGCCGTGGGGAAAGCTGGGCGCCCCGTCTTCACCAAGTGCCCGAAGTCAACCTCACAGGTGACATTGTGGGGGGTCTCAGGTACCCCCTAGGATGAGAGGAGAAGGCCAGTTCGCCTTGGGTGTGCTCCCCAAATCCTATCACCTCAGTCTGATCATGAAAGAAACATTACAGGCTGGGGGGAGTGGGTCACCAGCCTCCCAAAGTGGTGGGATTACAGGCATGAGCCACCGTGCCCGGCTCTTCAGTGCCAGTTATGACTCGTGCCCTCTGATGCGGGGTGCTGGAGGCCCCGAGGAAGCCAGGGCAGAAGTATCGCTCTCTCTGCAGTTGAGTGGGGAACACAGAGGTTCAGTGTGAGAGAGTGTGTGCATGTGTGTGTGTGTGTGTGTGTGTGTGTGTCTGTTACCTTCACAAGAATGAGGCCAGGCTAGACAGTCAGAGGATCTCCTTTAGTGGGGGGAGGGGTGTCCTGGATGCCATTTGAGCTGAGGCCAGATGGAGGAGGCACAGCCAGTTTGTCTAAGGGGAGGTGGAAGGGCATCTTGAGCAGAAGGCACAGCCTGTGCAAAGGCCCTGGGGCAGGACCACGCCTGGTGTGCTGAAGGAACAGCAAGGAGGCCAGTATGGTGGCAGCAAAGAGAGTGAGGGAGAGAGAGGGAGGAGGGGAGGGCAGGGGGAGGATGGGGCGGGTCATGTGGGCCATGGGGAGGACTTAGGCTTTGACCCTGAGGGAGGTGGGAGCCATGGAGGGTTGTAGGTAGAGGAGGGTTGGGACCTGATCCAGGTGCTCACAGGCATCCTCTGGTGGCTGCTGTGGGGAGGACAGACTGTGGGGGGATACAGGGGAGGGAACTGGACTGGTCCCGGTACACAGTGACAGCATTGAGTGAATTTATCTCACTCCTGGGGGCCTCAGTGACCCCCTCCCTAAAATGGGGATGAACGCCTTGCCGGTATTGAGTGGCTTATTTTGAGAATTTGAGGACCAGACTCAGCCCTATGCCCGGCACATACTAAGGGCTTAGTAAATACCAGTTCACCCACAATGGTTCATTTCGGCCTCCCAACGGGGACTGGCGCGGTGGCTCACGCCCATAATCCCAGCCCTTTGGGAGGCCGAGGCAGGAGGATCACCTGAGGTCAGGAGTTCGAGACCAGCCTGGGCAACAGAGTGAGACCCCGCCCCGTACTCAATAGTTAGCCAAGCAAGTGGCGTGCACTTGTAGTCCCGGCTAACTCGGGAGGCTGAGGTGGGAGGATCGCTTGCGTCCAGGGAGTTTGTGGTTGTGGGGAACTGTGATTGTGACACTGCACTCCAGCCTGGAGGACAGAGTCACATCCTGTCTCAAAAAAAAAAAAATCTCCTAACACCCTCATTTTACAAATGAGGAAAACAAGACACAGAGAGGGAAAGTGATTTGCCGAAGGACACACAGCTAATGCGGCAAAGTGAGGTTTTTGCTCTCAAGGCCTCCAGGCAAATAGGATTATAGATAAGGGGGGGTCAGATACCTCTGAGGGGATGTGACTTAGTCTGGGAGGGCTTCCTGGAGGTGGTAACATTAGCCCTTAGACCTACAACATGAGCTGGAGCCATCTAGCCAAACTGAGGGAGAAAGAACGTCCCAGCAGGAGCCACGGGGGTGCAGGGGTTCAAGTGGGTCCCTCCCCAGAGCTCAAGGTCATCCCTTTCCCCGCCTAAGCCCTTCCCAGCCCTGCCATCACTGCTACCCTTCAGCTCTGTGAGCTGCACCTCCTCTCCAAGGGACCACCCCCTCCTGCTCAGATTGGGTGACTGGTGAGGACCCTCATCCCCTGTCCCCCCGCTGCCTCCAGCTGGTAACAATCCCCAGAAAGGGGTCATTAAGTGCCTGGCTGAGGCCGCCGATCTCCAGTGCACAGGCACTATTTTAATTTTCCACTGATTTGTCTGCGGTGGGCCCCCCAGAGCTGAGCCATGAGTGTGTGTGTGCGGTGGGGTGTGGGGGGGGGATTTCAAGTCCCAAAGCCATTTATGGGGAAGAGGGGCAGAGGAAAGGGCTTGGCTGGGGAGGCCTCACAGAGAGGCAGTTGTGGGGGCAACTGGCAGAGTTCCTGCCCCTCCCCCAATCTCCTCCTCCTGGTCCCAATGTGGGGGCTTCCCAGGGCTGTGCTCAGCCTCTGCCTTCACACTCAGGGCCGACACTTCTCTCTTCAGGCTCCACCTACCTACTGATCCACCCACACATGCAGCCAACCATCCAGCCACCACCCCCGTCATCCCTTTATCTATCTATCCATCCACCTTCCTGTCTATTCCCCCATCTACCCATCCATCCCTCTACTCATCCACCCATCCACCCATCCATCCATTCACCTGCCCACCCATTCATCCCTCTACCTATCCATCTATCCATCCATGCATCCATGTACTCATCTACCTACCCATCCATTTGTCCATTCATCTGTCCATCTATCCATCCATCCATCCATCTGCCCATCCATTCATCTCTCCACTCATCCATCCGTCTATCCACTTACCCATCCATCCACCTCCCACCCATTCACCCGTCCATTCATCCATCTATCCACCCATCCACTAATCCCTCCACTCATCCATCCACTCACCCATTCATCTACTTTCCCATCCATCTATCCATCTATCCTTCCACTCATCCATCCACTTATCCACTTATTTATCCATCTACCTCCCACCCATTCACCCATCCATCCATCCCTCTAATCATCTATCCATCTGTCCACCTACCCATTCATTCATTTCTCCACTTATCCATCTACTCACCCATTCATCCATCTATCCATCCACTCATCCATTCATCCACCCACTCATCCATGCATCCATCCACTCATCCATGCATCCATCCATCCACCCATCTATCCACTCATCCATCCATCCACTCATCCATCCATCCACCCACTCAGCCATGCATCCATCCATCCACTCATCCATGCATCCATCCACTCATCCATGCATCCATCCATTCAGCCATCTATCCACTCATCCATCCACCCACTCATCCATGCATCCATCCATCCACCCATCTATCCACTCATCCATCCATCCACTCATCCATTCATCCACCCACTCATCCATCTATCCATCCACTCATCCATGCATCCATCCACTCCTCCATCCATCCACTCATCCATGCATCCATCCATCCACTCATCCATCCATCCACTCCTCCATCCATCCACTCATCCATTCATCCATCCACTCATCCATCCATCCACTCATCCATCTATCCATCCACTCATCCATTCATCCATCCACTCATCCATCCATCCACTCATCCATCTATCCATCCACTCATCCATGCATCCATCCACTCATCCATGCATCCATCCATCCACTCATCCATCCATCCACTCATCCATTCACCCACTCATCCATCTATCCACCCACTCATCCATGCATCCATCCATCCACTCATCCATCCATCCACTCATCCATCCATCCACTCATCCATCTATCCACCCACTCATCCATGCATCCATCCATCCACTCATCCATGCATCCATCTATCCACTCATCCATGCATCCATCAATCCACTCACCCATCCATCCACTCATCCATCCATCCACCCATCTATCTACTCATCCATGCATCCACCCACTCATCCATCCATCCATCCACTCATCCATCCATCCACTCATCCATCCATCCACCCATCTATCTACTCATCCATGCATCCATCCACTCATCCATCTATCCATCCGTCCATCCATCCCTCCACTGATCCCCTCACCTAGCCATCACTCAACTCTCTGTCCACTCATCAGCCAGCCCACCCACCCACTCGTACCTCCCTGCCTTTATCCAATTCACAAGCGGTTACTGATCGCAGATATTCTAGTCATTAGCTTAGACTAATCTCTCTCCCTTATTCAGCTTCTCCCAGGACATTCCTCAAGGTCCCTTCTCTAGTGACTTCTGGGGTGAGCAGCGGCCGGGCTCTGCCCTTCTCCTGGAGGGACAGCCTCAGGGGCTCGCGGGAGAGGGTGTGAACGCCTTGCCATTTATCTGCCCTGGGGCAGAAAAGAGTGAGGAAAGACCCACGTAGGATATGAGGAGGGACTTGCAGATGGCTGTGGGAACGGTTGGAGGATGGGGGCTGGTGGGCTTCAGCATGGTCTGCTTGGTCTCTGGCTGGGGTGGGAGGCCTGGCTGGGCGGAGTGAATGCTGCCTTCATTCATTCACTTACAGAACTCATTCATTCATTCATCACGGAGAGTTCCCGCTGACCTCTTTGCTACGGGTTAGTGGGCAAGCCCCGAGGTCTGTGCCCAGGGAGTCTGGCTTTGAATCCCAGTGGGGCCTCTCCCCAGCCCTGTGGACACAGAAAGTTGCTTGGCCACTCAGTGCCTCAGTTTCCCCATCTACAAAGCAGCGCGGCATCACGGCGGCCCCTCCGGGGCTGACGGCGACAATGATTCTGTGTCCCTCGCATGCGGGTGCCCAGTGCTGCGGCCCATCTCTCCGGGTCTCCCCACCCTTCCCCTCCTCACCGCCGACATTCCCGGCCCGGCGCTCCGGGAAACATTCCGTGGTTTGCGGCAGACTGTCCGGCTCCTAGACGCCTCAGATGTGGGCAGAGTGGGCGGCGGCCGGGCGGGCGCGGGCTGGGGGGCTGGGGAGACGGAGCATCCCGCGGCCCCCCACCAGCGCCGGGCACACAGAGGGGGAAGGCGGCGGGTGGCACTCGGACGGGATTGGTGGATGGGGGAGGCCCTCCTTGCCCACAACCCTCCATGGCTCCCTAGGGCTTCTGGTCCCAAACATCACATCTTCCCATGAGCCCAAAGTGCCCTGGACAACGTGCCCCTCCCTCCTCCCTCTCTCCCTCCTTTCTCCGCTGCAGCCACACAGGCCTCCTGGCCATTCCTCAAACGCACCAGCACAGTCCTGCCCCAGGGCCTTTGCACGGGCCGTGCCCTCTGCCCACCAGACCTCGGGTCCCTTGAGATGGCTCAGGCTGCGACGTCACCGGCCCACTGGCCGCCTCTCCTAATTTCCTTCCCATCCTCCTCCCAATTCAAAATCATCTCACACATTATTCATTTTATCTTCTCCCCGCCAGGCCAGGAGCCCAGGAAGGGCAGGGCTGGGTCTCTCTGCCTCACCACGGACTTGTAATAGGCACTCCCCAACTATGTGAAGCCAGCACGGAAGTCCTTCTGGAATCTAACCACAATCCCTCCTGCTTTATCTCTGTGACTGTTACTCAGTTGCTGGCCTGGGCAGAGCCCTTAACAGTGTATGAGATACCTCCGTGATCATCGGCACATTGGATTTCCCACAAAGACCCTACAGGGCGGGGGGGGGGGGCTCTGCTGTGCATACCCCACCTGCTTTACAAATGAGGAAACTGAGGCACAGAGAGCTGACATGACTGTTCCTTTTTTGTTTTTGTTTTTGTTTTTTGAGACAGAGTGTCGCTCCGTCGCCCAGGCTGGAGTGCAGTGGCAGAATCTCCGTTCACTGCAACCTCTGCCTCCAGGTTCAAAAGATTCTCCTGCTTCAGCCTCCTGAGTAGCTGGGATTACAGGTGCCTGCCACTTCGCCCAGCTAATTTTGTATTTTTAGTAGAGATGGGGTTTCACCACGTTGGTCAGGCTGGTCTCAAACTCCTGACCTCATGATCCGCCCCCCTCAGCTTCCCAAAGGGCTGGCATTACAGGCGTGACCCACCGCACCCCACCTCTTTTTCTGTTTTTTTTTTTTTTTTTTTTTTTTTTTTTTTTTTTTTTTGGTTTGTCTGTCCATTTCTAGAGACAGGGTCTTACTCTGTTGCCCAGGCTGGAGTGCAGTGGCATGATCATGGCTCACTGCAGCCTCAAACTTCACGGCTCAGGCGATCCTCCCACCTCAGCCTCCTGAATAGCTGGGATTACATGCGTGTGCCAGCACACCTGGCTAATTTTTGTATTTTTCATAGAGATGGAGTTTTGCCATGTTGCCCACGTCTCGTACTCCTGGGCTCAAGCGATCCTCCCGCCTTGCTCCCAAAGTGTTAGGATTGCAGTCGTGAGGTACTGCCCCTCCGTAACTTGTTCTTTGAATGAATGAACAGATACATGAATGAATTTAGCTACATTATGATTTTCCCAGGCCCAAGGAACTTCTGCTTTTGTGGGCTTTTTCCTCGATAAGAAATAGAATTATTTAAAACAATCTTTTATGGGCTGGGTGCAGTGGCTCACGTGTATTCCCAGCACTTTGGGAAACTGAGGAGAGCAGATCACCTGAGGTCAGGAGTTCCAGACCAGCCTGGCCAGCATGGTGAAGTCCTGTTTCTACTAGAAATATAAAAAATTAGCTGGGCATAGTGGTGGGTGCCTGTAGTCCCAGCCTCTCGGGAGGCTGAGGCAGGAGAATTGCTTAAACCTGGGAGGCAGAGGTCGTGGTGAGCCAAGATTGCGCCATTGCACTCCAGCCTGGGCAACAAGAATGAAACTCGATCAAAAAAAAAAAAAAAAGGAAAGAATGAATGGAGGCCAGGCACAGCGGCTCACTCCCGCAATCCCAGCACTTTGGGAGGCCAAGGCAGGCAAATCACCTGAGGTCAGGAGTTCAAGACCAGCCTGGCCAATGTGGTGAAACCCCGTCTCTACCAAAAATACAAAAGTTAGCCAGGTGTGGTGGCGAGAACCTGAAATCCCAGCTACTCGGAGGCTGAGGCAGGAGAATCGCTTGAACCCGGGAGGTGGAGGTCGCAGTGAGCTGAGATGGAGCCATTGCACTCCAGCCTGGGGGACAGAGGGAGCCTCCATCTAAAAAAAAAAAGAATGAAATTTCCGCCAGCAGTGGCTTGCATGCCTTCTGTGACGGAGGCCTCATTACCTTTCACACAGTTGGGAGAAAGTCCTCACGGAGGTCAAGCTGACCCCTGCAGAGGCCGGGTGCTGCCCTCTGCCCTCCTTTCCTTCCTTTGTCCTAGGGAGAGTCTGAGACCTGAATCTTGGTCCTGCTGCTCCAGCTCTTGTGTTTGGGAACCCCCTGCCCGTGTGGTTGAGGGCCAGTTGACCCGGTTCAGAGCCAATGTGGAGACGTGTCAGGGAGACCTTGGAGAGCCGAAGTGAATTCCCCCCTAGGCTTCGTCTTTCCTTGGGCTAAAGCCCTGAGTCTCTGTCTTTCCCTGAAGGATGCCCCATACGCTTTCCCAGTCTGGACATACTGTTTGAAACCTGCCTTTGACTAATCAGTGGGTCCATAACCTCCCCTATACTGCAGCTTCTACCTCTATTGATAAGACCTCAAGTCTGCACAGAAATGTTCTCCTTTTCTCAAACTGCCATTTCTGCTTGGCTCTCTAAGGACCCTGGAGGTGGGGAAGGGCTGCCCCGGCCTCTGACCCCTGGCCTCAGGCCCTTCTCCCAATCCCAGCTCTGTTCTTCACTTGCTGGGTGACTCTGAGGAAATCACTGCACTTCTCCAGGCCTTCAGATTCACTGCCAAGTCCCCGTCCTTTTCATCCAAAAGCTGCTTCCTCTCCTGCACCTCCAGGTCCCTCATCCCTCGCCTGGACGCCGCCCCAGCCGCCCCTGGTCTCTTGCTGTCACATCAGCCCCAACCACCCCTTCTCCCCGCAGAAGCCCAAGGAAGGTTTAAACATATAAAATAGGCCCCATCCCTCCTCTGCCCGCAGCCCTCCATGGCTCCCACCTTCCTCCGTGTCACAGCCCAAGAGGCCATCAGACCTGCATGACCTGCCCTGTCCCTTCCCTGCCCTCTCCTCCTCCCTCTCTCCCCCTCCTCACTCCGCTCCAGCCACACGGGCCTCCTCGCCGTTCCTCCAACACGCCAGGTGTGGTCCTGCCCCAGGGCCTTTGCACAGGCTGTGCCCCCTGCCTGGAACTCTCTTCCCGTTTCCCTCCTCCGAATGAATTCTGTCATCCACCAGGTCTCGGTTCAGACGCCACCTCATGAGAAAAGCCCTCCCAGAGTCCTCGGGGTCACCAGCCCCGGTGCCGTCTCACCTCTTCTGCCACCATCGTAGTTCACTGTGACTTCACGCACAGATATTTCTACCCTCTGTCTCCCTCTCTGGGACATTTACCCCCAGGAGGGCAGGGACGTTGTCTGTCTGGGTCACTGCTGGGCCAGCTCCACGCCTGCTTGCCCTGTCTTACACCCAGAACTGCCCCAGAATCACTTCTTACCCCATCTGGCAGGGTCCCAGTTTCAAGGGACGTGGCCTTCCCCCCACCCCCACCAGTGGGGCCTGGGCTTGGTAAATAGTAAAGGTTGGTTGTACGAAGGATGAAAAGTGAGACCAATGTGTGACACTCCGCAGGGCTGTGGGCAAGGTCTCTCTGTCCTTGTAAACCCCAAGACTGGTGCTCAGAGACGAAGGAAATGACCCCAGATGCTGTGACCCCACCTGTAGCAGATGCACCCCAGAGACAGCAGCTACGAGAGGTTGCAGCAGGTCACGGGTGCCACGTCCCACCTCGAGGCCCAGCCTTCCTTGGCGACCCACAGACCACCTGCCACACCAGGCTGCACGCCGTTTCCCTGGTGGGAACCTGTGGCCCAGAGAGGGTAAGCCCTTGTCCCAAGGTCACACAGCAAGCCCAGGTTCAGACCCACTTCTGTGTGACGCGGAACCGTGTTGACGGATTTTCGGGCTCCCTAGGGATGACAGGCCAGCTCCCAGACAGCTGAACGGACCAACGGACCGAGAGGCGGACATTGTGAGGCCTCGTGCTGACCCCGAGGGCCGTGGACGCCGGCCCCCAGCCAGGCTCCATGCCTGCTTGCCCTGTCTGGCACCCAGGGATGCCCCGGAATTTCTTCTTACCCCATCCGGCTAGGTCCTAGTTTCAAGAAACGTGGCCTTAACCCCTGCCCAGTCTTAGGGGTGATGCCATAACCCTCCTCTGGGCCGAACCAGGCGACAGCCCCACCCTACCTCCCCTCGGCCCTTGGCCATCATCCAGCTGGAGCGAGGAGGGTGTGCAACCATTTTCTGGGACCGCAGGGCGCAGAGTGAGGCGGGGGCTCGGCCGGGGTCACACGGCAGCCCAGACCTTGGACCTCCCCACCCTCCAAACGTCCCATCATAGACCCCGGGCCCGGCACCGGCCTCTCCAGGACCCCTGATGCTCTGCAAAACCTTCCAAGGGAACGGCCACCCTGGTGCCCTCGTGGGCCACAGAAACGGGCACTTTCGGGTTGTGCCTGGGCAGCCCTGGACATGTCTCCAGGTGGAAGACGCAGGCACCACTCTCCTCTCTGTGGCTGGGCTCGGTCTCACCGCCTCTGCCCACCTTCCCAGACGTCACAGCTCCCCGGTGAGGGGGCACAGCCGCCCCCAACCACGCCGGGCTGGAGAGGTCCCCTCTGCCGGCCGCCCGCTCCTGCCCCCGGCCCCGGCCGCGCTCCACTTACCATCCACCACATCTTAGCTGTCGTGTTGTAGCACAGCTGCCATTTGACCGACGTCTCTCCCGGCTTGCTGGGCACGGGGGGCCCGGGCACCTCCATGCTGGGGCAGGCAGCGAGGGCAGCCCCGAGTCTCCTTATGGGGACCGGAGTTCCAGCTGGGCCGGCCTGGGATGCAGGTCCGGGCACCCGGCTTCCATGACACCACCGTCGCACAAGGGGGTTTTCTCTGGGGAGTCGGTAGCGCCGGGGACAGTGGAAGCTGGTGACAGAGACAGAGAGAGAGAGAGACTGAGAGACAGAGAGAGAGACTGAGAGACTGAGAGACAGAGAGAGAGAGATTGAGGGACAGAGAAAGAAAGAAGAGAGAGAGAGAAAAAGAGGGCTTGAGATGCATTAATCTCAGACACACCAGGCCATTCTCAACCCAGTGACCACCCACAGCCCGGGGAGGCTGCCACAGGCCGTGTGTGTGTGTGTGTGTGTGTGTGTGTGTGTGTGTGTGTGTGTGTGTGTGTGTGTGTGTGTGTGTGTGTGTGGCAGCCGTTGGTGCCATGGATTTGTGAATGAAGCTCAGGCTCTGATTGGGAAATCCCCCCTCCCTCCCCCCCGGAAGGAGCGTGGCTTCTCCCGCCTGCCCACCACCTTCATCAGGGACAGACGGATGCACAGGACCCGGTAGCCTGGGGCGGGAGGGAGGACCCCTCCCAGCCACCCACACACCTCCCCTTCCCAGATGCCAGCTGGGAACGCACCCGAGACCTCCATGAGCTCTGGGCAGGGCTCGGAGGTCTTCACGGGGCCCTGGACGGGTAAGTTTTTTTTTTTTTTTGAAACAGAGTTTCGCTCGTTACCCAGGCTGGAGTACAGTGGCGCAATCTCAGCTCACTGCAACCTCCGCCTCCTGGGTTCAAGCGATTCTCCTGCCTCAGCCTCCCGAGTAACTGGGATTACAGGCATGTGCCGCCACTGCTGGCTAATTTTTGTATTTTTAGTAGAGACGGGGTTTCACTATGTTGGCCAGGCTGGTCTCGAACTCCTGACCTCAGGTGATCCACCCGCCTCGGCTCCCCAAAGTGCTGGGATTATAGGGGTGAGTCACTGCGCTCGGTCAAATTAAGGTACAAAGGGTAAGTCTTGAGAGATGAGATAGGAAAGGGTCTCTCTGCCTGGAGGAAGGGGGTGCGGTGGGAAGCCCCTGGGTTTGGAAAGAGGAGGCCTGGGTTGGTGTTCTGGCTGTGTGATCTCGGACGAGTCACCAGATCTCTCTGGGCTTCAGTCTCTCTCTTGAAAATACCAAGAAGGCCAGGGAGGCCAAGACGGGAGGACCACTTGAGCTCAGGAGTTTGAGACCAGCCTGGGCAACCTAGCAAGACCCCTGTCTCCACAAAAAATAAATGTACAGCAGGGCTCGGTGGCTCACACCTGTAAGCTCAACGCTTTGGGGCGGCCGAGGCAGACAGATCATTTGAGGTCAGGAGTTCGAGACCAGCCTGGCCAACCCATCCCTGCTAAAAATACAAAAACATTAGCCCGTCATGATGGTGCCCACCTGCAGCCTCAGCTACAGGAGAGGAGGAGGCGGGAGAATCGCTTGAACCCGGGAGGTGGAGGTTGCAGTGAGCCGAGATTGTGCCACTGCGCTCCAGCCTGGGCAACAGGAGTAAGACTCCATCTGAAAGAAATGATAAAATAAATAAACAAATAATAAATGAACGAATGAATGAATGTATAAATAATTTAAAAAGAAAACAGCAAATAGTCACAGAGAACAAGCGTGGGGCCGGATGTAAACCTCACAGAAGGGGATGTGACCATCACGATCATCTCCTTCCTTCTCCCAGCCTCCAAGCGGAGACAAGTTGTGGGGTTTGGGCAGGGGAGGGTCCTTCGATTTCATAATGTAATGGTTGCTGTGCATTTATAGAGCACCAAGTGTATACCCAAGCAAGGTGAGACGGGGCTGGTCACTGGTGTGTGTGTGTGTTGGCAGGTGGCGGGGGGGGAAGAATGAATGTCCTGACCCACAGGCAGCAGGAGAGACTGCAGATAGACTGCAGGAAGAACTTCCCTGGGGAGAGACTACCCATTGGGTCTGAAATGGCAAAGACAGGATGTGCCTGGAACTCTTCTGGCCTCTGCTTTTTTATGTTCACTGAGTGCTGGGAGGGAAGTGGAGGCTGAGCAGCAGGTGCAGGACGTGAATGGGGCCAGGCGCCTCGCTGTGGAGTTGGGGCTGAGGATGGGGTGGCGTGCTGGGGGACCGGGCCACACCTGCGTCCTCTCCTCTGCTCGGTCCCTGGCACCGTGGAGGAATCTTTCTTCCTGAAATGCTGGTAAAGCTGGTTTCCTCCTCTCTCAGCCTCCCTTCGTCATCCCGAGCATAAGCATCCAATGAAGACTGGACCCAGCTTCCCGCTGCTTGTCCCCCCTCCCCTAATGCATTCCACTTTCCCACTTCCTGATGATGCCACGACTTTCTGACTTTCCGCAGCTCTGGGCCTTCGCTTCTGCCTGGTATGCCTTTCCTCTTTGCAACTCCTAAGCATCCGTCAAAACCCAGCCCCAACATTGCCCCCAACCCTTGAGGACAGAGACGACGGGAAACAGATTCAGAGACAAAATGAGGCAGAGGGACAGAGATGGGGAGAAAGTTGGAGAGAGACGGAGAGAGGAGGGTGAGACCCCAGCCACATCACACCCACTGTCTGGACCACGGGCTCTGAGCTCCCACCCTGAAAAGCCCAGCTTAGCAGCCACATTCTCCTGGATAGGAAGGTTCCGGCAAGCCCGAGCCCTCACGCCATGGGATTGAGATCATCTGTGTCCAGTACGGCCTCCCCCAGCCTGGGGGGCTCCTGAAGGGCAGGCCCAGGTCCGAACCCTCACTGGGACCCCACCATCCCCTGGGACTTAGCTGTGCACACAGTAAGCACCCACAATGCCTGAGAAAGGGCAGCTGCATGGGGGAGATCTTGGCATTTGAATCACCAATATTGACAGCAATGGCTTGGCCGGGCGCGGCGGCTCACACCTGTAATCCCAGCACTTTGGGAGGCCAAGGCAGGTGGACCGCTTGAGGTCAGGAATTTGAGACCAGCCTGGCCAACACGGTAAAGCCCCGTCTCTACCAAAAAATACAAAAATTAGCCGGGCGTGGTGGTGCCCGCCTGTAGCCCCAACGGCTGCTACTTGGGAGGCTGAGGTGGGAGAATTGTTTGAACCCGGGAGGCAGAGGTTGCAGTGAGCCAAGGTTCACCACCACACTCCAGCCTGGGTGACAGGGTGATACCCTGTCTCAAACAAACAACACAAAATAGCAATGGCTGGGCAGACATGGTGGCTCACGCCTGTGATCCCAGCACTTTGGGAGCCCAAGGACGGAGGATCACCTGAGGTCAGGAGTTCCAGACCAGCCTGGCCAGCATGGCGAAACCCATCTCTACTGAAAAAATAAAATAAAATTAACTGGGTGTGGTGGAGGGTACCTGGAATCCCAGCTTCTCGGGAAGCTGCAGCAGGAGAATCGCTTGAAACCTGGAGGCGGAGGTTGCGGCGAGCTGAGATTGCGCCACGGCTCCAGCCCGGGCAACAAGAGCGAGACGCCCTCTCAAAAAAAAAAAAAAAAAAGGCAATGGCTTAAGGCTTATTGAGACCCTAGAGTGTGCCCAGCTGTGCAGCTCATTATCCCACACAACCCCCCAGGAGCCAAGTGAGAACCAGCTGAGATCAATGCTTCAATGCTGCCTCTCTTACAGACAGGGACACAGAGGCTCAGAGAGGGTTAGCGAGGTGCCCGCGGACACACAGCAAGGGGAAATCACCCCTACCGTGCAGCTGTGATTTATCTCTGTAGGCCTTTCTTAGGGGCTGGGAGTGTGCATGGTGATTTAGGCTGGGGCTGTCATTGTACCCATTTTACAGAGCAGAAAACTGAGGCTCAGAGAGGGACAGTAACTTGCCCAGGGGCACACAGCAGGTCTGCAGGGAGCTGCCTGTCCACCCAGCTTCCCTCTCATCCCTGCAGGTCTTAGCTCAGATGGCGCCTCCTCAGAGAGGCTCCCTCTGATGTCCCTGTTTAAAATCACTCCTCTGTGCCTGGCGCGGTGGCTCGCACCTGTAACCCTAGAACTTTGGGAGGCTGAGGCGGGTGAGTCACTTGAGGCCAGGAGTTCAAGACCAGCCTGGTCAACACGGTGAAACCCCGTCTCTACTAAAATTACAAACATTAGCCGGGTGTGGTGGCCGGTGCCTGTAATCCCCGCTACACAGGAGGCTGAGGCGGGAGAATCGCCTGAACCCAGGAGGCGGAGGTTGCGGTGAGCCGAGATCGTGCCATTGCAC
The DNA here is from genome assembly GCA_028533165.1 of Leontopithecus rosalia. Lineage (NCBI taxonomy): Eukaryota > Metazoa > Chordata > Mammalia > Primates > Cebidae > Leontopithecus > Leontopithecus rosalia. The sequence continues at coordinate 2,244,110 of CM052668.1, read as the reverse complement.
TCCAGCCCGGGTGATGGAGCAAGACTGCCTCAAAATAAAAATTAAAAATAAAATAAACTCACTGTCTTGGGTCCCGGAGGTCTCTTTCCTGCTTTATTTTTCTTCAAAGCGCTGATCACCATTACCTACTTCTTTTTCTTTTCTTTTCTTTCTTTGTTTTGAGACTGAGTTTTGCTCTTGTTGCCCAGGCTGGAGTGCAGTGGGGCCATCTCCGCTCACCGCAACCTCCGCCTCCTGGGTTCAAGTGATTCTCCTGCCTCAGACTCCTGAATAGCTGGGACTACAGGCTAATTTTGTATTTTTAGTAGAGACGGGGTCCTCCATGTGGGTCAGGCTGGTCTCGAACTCCCGACCTCAGGTGATCCGCCCGCCTCGGCCTCCCAAAGTGATGGGATTACAGGCGTGAGCCACGCGCCCAGCCCACCAGTACCTGTTTCCTGCCCATCTGCCCCAGCGGGGTCTTGATTTCAGGAGGGCTGGGATGTGTGTTGGTCTCATTCACTGCTTTGACCCCTGTGCCTGTAACAGTGCCTGGCTCCGAGAAGGTGCTCAGTAACAGATCTGTCGAATGCATGAACGTATGCATGAACGGCAAGTCTGGGTTTGGCAAATATTGGAGTTTCCTGCTGATTTTCACAAAAGGCATTTTCATCCTGGCACAGAAGATGGAGGTCTGGCAAAGGACTGACTGGCGTGCGGGGAGGGGTGAGGGGAAGGGCCGGGCGTGAGCTTTCCTGGCCTCAGCCATCCTGCCCATCCTGAGGCCGGCAGAGCCCGGCCCAGCGGACGCAGCTCGCCCACATGGAGGCCCCCACCCCATAACTATAATTTGCCTCAGTACCTCGTGTTTGTAGGAGACAATTACCCCACAGATGTGCGGTTGGGGTCAGGCATTCAGACGGCGGGTCAGAGCCCAGGCCTTGGCGGAAGGCAGATGTGGGAGGCAGCCTTGAAACGGAGGGGGGAGGATGGGGGAGAGTGATGGAGGGAGGGAGAGAGGGATGGGGGGGCAAGAGGGAAAGAGGGAGACAGGGAGAGAGGGAGGAGGAGACAGAGAGGGAGAAAGAGAGAAAGTAACAGAGGCCGGGCGAAGTGTCTGACGCCTGTAATCCCAGCACTTGGGGAGGCTGAGGCGGGCGGATCACCTGAGGTTGGGAGTTCGAGATCAGACTGAGTAAGATGGAGAAACCCGTCTCTACTAAAAATACAAAATTCCTGGGCGTGGTGGTGCACGCCTGTCATCCCAGCTACTCCGGAGGTTGACGCAGGAGAATCGCTTGAATCCCGGAGGCGGGGGTTGCGGTGAGCCGAGACCTCGACACTGCACTCCAGCCTGGGCGACAGAGCGGGACTCCATCTAAAAAAAAGACAAAAAAAAACAAAACAAAAAAGAGAGAAGAAAAGAAAGAAAAAAGAGAGACATCACAGAAAGAGAGTTGAATGAGAGGCAGAGAAACAGACATGGGGAAAGACAGAAACACACAGAGATATGCAGAAAGGGTGAGAGAGACAGAGAGGGAGACAGAGACAATGAGTGAGAGAGAGAGAGAGAGAGAGAGAGAGAGAGACAGCAAGAAAGATGAGAACAACCAGATGGAAAAGACGAGCCACCCGTGCCCAGTCACCAAGGTGGGCTGTGGACCCTCAACTGTGTGGCAGAGACTGTGCTCCCACTGGAGACCGCAGGGCGACCACCCAAGTTTCCCACTAGAGAACAGAGGCCCGGGAGGGTCCGCCGGTGATCAGCACTGCAGCGGCCGCTGAGCTGGGCCAGCGCCTGGATCTCCGAGACGGCCCTCCGTCTCCACCACACCCACGACTCCAGTTCCCCGCCCCCCAATACCAAGGACAGAGCTCCCAGGTCTACACGTCTTTACCCCCTCCATGCCTCAGTTTCCCCAGCTGGAAAACCAAGAGGCCATGTTAGGGCAGCCTTCCAACGTTCTGTCCCTCACACACCACCCTTCTCATTTGGTCTGTGTCCAAATATGACTGAAGATTTTTCTTTAAACTTTTTTTTTTTTTTAGACAGTCTTACTGTGTTGCCCAGGCTGGAGTGCAATGGCGCGATCTTGGCTCACCGCAGCCTCCGCCTCCTGGGTTCAAGCAATTCTCCTGCCTCAGCCTCCTGAGTAGCTGGGATGACAGGTACGCACCACCATGCCTGGCTAATTCTTGTATTTTTAGAAGAGACGGCGGCGAGGGGGGGGTTTCACCACGTTGCCCAGGCTGGTCTTGAACTCCTGACCTCAGGTGATCCACCTGCTTCAGCCTCCCAAAGTGCTGGGATTACAGGTGTGAGCCATCGTGCCCAGTCAAACTTTGTTTTAAACGACTCAGATGTATTTAAAAAGAAAAGGACAACCCCCGCCCTCTCACTGTAGTCTGAGTGAGTCCACGGCAATGCCGAAGATGAATGCACTAAAAACCTTCTCAACCGGGCTGGCTCAGGCCTGTAATCCCAGCACTTTGGGAGGCCGAGGCGGGTGGATCACAAGGTCAAAAGATCGAGACCATCCTGGTCAACATGGTGAAACCCCATCTCTACTAAAAATACAAAAAATTAGCTGGGCACGGTGGCGCGCACCTGTAATCCCAGCTACTCAGGAGGCTGAGGCAGGAGAATTGCCTGAACCCAGGAGGCGGTGGTTGCGGTGAGCCGAGATTGCACTCCAGCCTGGGTAACGAGAGCGAAACTCTGTCTCAAAAAAAAAAAAAAAAAAAAAAAGATGGGGTTTCACCATGATGACCAGGCTGGTCTTGAACTCCTGACCTCAGTTGATCCATCCACCTTGGCCTCCCAAAGTGCTAGGATTACAGGCGTGAGCCATTGCGCCAGCCTAAACAAAGAATTCTTAATAACCTAGGTCAAGGAAGAACTCATAAGAGAAACAATAAAATCCTTTAATCAATAATAATAAATTAAATGTTATACATCAAAATTTGTGAGATACAGTTAAGACAGAGTTTAGAAGAAAAACTATAGTATTAAACGCTTATATTATTTTTTTTAAGTCTCAAATCAGTGATCTAAGCTTCCACGGTAATAAACTAGAAAAACGGGCCGACACGGTGGCTCACGCCCGTAATCCCAGACCTTTGGGAGGGGTCATGGGGAGGATCTGGGCTTTGACCCAGAGGAAGGTGGGAGCCATGGAGTGCTGTGGGCAGAGGAGGGACGGGCCCTAAGTCGGGTGCTCATAGGCCCCCTCTGGTGGCTGCTGCAGGGAGGACAGATCCTGGGGGAGAGGGGGGAGCATAGGACCAAGGCAGAGGTGACTGAGCAGGGCCAGAAGGGCAGCGATGGGGCTGGACCCAGGCAGAGGAGCGGGAAGCAGGAAGAAGTGAGCGTTTGAGGATGGAATAATGAGGGCAGGGGTGACAGGAACTGCTGCTAGACTGGAGCTCAGCAAGAAACAAAAGATCCAGGAGAGCATCAAGGTTCGGCCCCAGCACCCGGGACTGCCGTCGGCTGAGATGCAGACGACGTGGGAGGAGCAGGACTGAGGGACAAGGACAGACTTTCCTCCTGAGTAGCAGCCCCTCAGTTGTCAGAGATAAGGGGTGAGTTCATTTGAGGCTTTGATGGCGACGGACAGGCAGAGAAAGCTCAGCCCCTTGTCCCCATTGATCCCTGCGCGGGAGCCCCTCCGACCAGAGCTGGGAGCTGTCCGCGACCCCCGGTGCTGAAGCTCCCATTCTAAGCAGGAACTTCGGCGCCCCGGCTGGAGTAAAGTGCCTGGCATGGAGTGAATGCTCAAACAGTATCCCTGGATTTCACCCAGGGTGGCAAAGCTATTTTGGCGTCATTGTTCTACGCTGGTTTCTATGTCCCGCACTCCCCAGTCTGCATTTTATAGATATGCAGACTGAGACCGTGAGAGGTTGCTGCAACTTTAAAAATCACGTAAGGCATCACTTTTTTTTTTTTTTGAGACAAGAGTCTGGCTCTGTGGCCCAGGCTAAAGTGCAGTGGTGCAATCTCGGCTCACTGCAACCTGCGCCGCCCTGAGTCAAGCGATTCTCCTGCCTCAGCCTGCTGAGCAGCTGGGATTGCAGGCACGCGCCACCACACCCAGCTAATGTTTTTTTTCTTTTTTGAGACAGAGTTTCGCTCTCGTTACCCAGGCTGGAGTGCAATGGCGCGATCTCGGCTCACCGCAACCTCCGCCTCCTGGGTTCAGGCAATTCTCCTGCCTCAGCCTCCTGAGTAGCTGGGATTACAGGCACGCCCCACCGTGCCCAGCTGATTTTTGTATTTTTAGTAGAGACGGGGTTTCACCATGTGGACCAGGATGGTCTCGATCTCTTGACCTCATGATCCACCCGCCTCGGCCTCCCAAAATGCTGGGATTACAGTCGTAAGCCACCGGGCTCAGCCTATTAGTTTCATTTTATTTTATTGTATTTATTTTTATTTTATTTATTTATTTATTTGAGACGGAGTTTCGCTCGTTACCCAAGCTGGAGTGCAATGGCGCGATCTCGGCTCACTGCAACCTCCGCCTCCTGGGTTCAGGCAATTCTCCTGCCTCAGCCTCCTGAGTAGCTGGGACTACAGGCACGCGCCACCATGTCCAGCTAATTTTTTGTATTTTTAGTAGAGACGGGGTTTCACCATGTTGACCAGGTTGGTCTCGATCTCTTGACCTCGTGATCCACCCGCCTTGGCCTCCCAAAGTGCTGGGATTACAGGCTTGAGCCACCGCGCCCGGCCCACCCAGCTAATTTTTATATTTTTAGTAGAGACGGGGTTTCGCCATGTTGGCCAGGCTGGTCTCGAACCCCTGACCTCAGATCATCCTCCCACCTCGTCTTCTCAAATTGCTGAGTCACTGCGCCCAGCTAGTTAACGCCTCACTCAATCAACTAGGCTCCGAAGAGGAACTCGAGTTCAGGCTGTGGATTGGCTGATACCTCATGAATATGTAGATTACCTTCACTTCCTCCTCGCTCTGGTAGGCTCGGAAAAGTGAGGGGGCGGAGAGGAGGCAGGGCTGGGGGCGTGGCTGGAAACTGTTCCTGTGAGGGTGGGGGCAAGTAGTGGGGCGGGCCGAGGTGCTGTGGGCGTGGTCAGAAAGTACATTTCGTCGTCTGCCCTCTCCCCAGTACCTTCCTACAACAGCACACAGTAGGTGCTTCGTAAATGCTCTTTGACCTTGGAATCCAGTAGGGTTATAATGTGATAGTATCATTGGTATCATTCATCTTGATCTGCCCAATTCTGGATGTTTGTATAATATCCTGAGCCCTGTCTCGGTAGCTCACGCCTGTAATCCCAGCACTTTGGGAGGGTGGATCACTTGAAGTCAGGAGTTCGAGACCAGCCTGGCCAACGTGGTGAAACCCCGTCTCTATTAAAAATATAAAAAGTAGCTCCGCATGATAGCAGGCACCTGTAATCCCAAATACTAGGGAGGCTGAGGCAAGAGAATCGCTTGAATTCGCGAGGCGGAGGCTGCAGTCAGCCAAGATCGTGCCATTGCACTCCAGCCTGGGTGACAGAGCAAGACCGTCTCAAAAAAAAAAAAAAAAAAAAAAAATATATATATATATATATATATATACACACACACACACAACGTGTATATATACATATATATGTATATATATTTATACACATACATTTATATTATATATATTTTATACACACATATATATTTATATGTTTATAATAGAGATATAATGTGTGTGTATAAAATATTATACATATTATCATGAGCCCCATCTTTTTTCTTTTTTCTTTCTTTCTTTTTTTTAGATGGGGTTTCACCATGATGGCCAGGCTGGTCTTGAACTCCAGACCTTAGGTAATCTACCCACCTCAGCCTCCCAAAGTACTAGGATCCCAGGCGTGAGCCACCGCGCCCGGCTGAGTCCCGTCTTACAGATGAGGAAACTGAGCCTCGGAGAGAGAATGCAAGGCTGAAGGGGCATGCACGTCTCAGGTCAATCAGAAAATGTTGAAGACCCAAAGGTGAGTGACTCCAGCCCCGCTTCGTCCTGGGATCCACTCCTATTTGGCTCTCAGTTACACCCGGCTTCAGTCCTCCGTGCGGTTTTGAGGCCACGGTGGAAGGGCTCTCTGTTTTCTACCTCGAATCTGGGTAATTTCTACGTCTACACCCACCTTTGGTTACGCGGTGCCCTGTGCCTGGCGGGTCACGGGTGTCTCCATCCCAACCCAGCATCGCCGACCTCCAGGGTGGGAACGAGGGTTCCAGGCCGGGGAAACAGTGCAAAGGCCTGGCCGGCGAACCACATTCAATTACTGGAGAGAAGGGGAGAGGGGGCGCGGGGTCGATCCCGCCGGTCAGAAACTTTGCACGGGCAGCTTTTGCGTCCCAGGAGAGAAGCCAAGGAGTCCCCTCACCACCTCCCCGGGCCCCCGGGGCAGGCAGTCCGTGGCACACACTCTTGGTGCTCAATAAATGCTTGCCAATTTCAAGCCACGGCCCCGAGCCTGAACGAAGGCATGGTCTTTGCTGCCCCCTGCTGGTAGCTGGGGCGAAGGCACCGAGAAAGTGAATTTTTGTTTTGTTTCGTTTTTTTGAGACGGAGTTTCGCTCTTGTTACCCAGGCTGGAGTGCAATGGCGCGATCTCGGCTCACCGCAGCCTCCGCCTCCTGGGTTCAGGCAATTCTCCGGCCTCAGCCTCCCGAGTAGCTGGGATTACAGGCACGCGCCACCATGCCCAGCTAATTTTTTGTATCTTTAGTAGAGACGGGGTTTCACCATGCTGACCAGGATGGTCTCGATCTCTTGACCTCGTGATCCACCCGCCTCAGCCTCCCAAAGTGCTGGGGTTACAGGCACGCGCCACCGTGCCCAGCTAATTTTTCGTATTTTTAGTAGAGACGGGGTTTCACCATGTTGACCAGGATGGTCTCGATCTCTTGACCTCGTGATCCACCCGCCTCGGCCTCCCAAAGTGCTGGGATGACAGGCGTGAGCCACCGCGCCCGGCCATGAGTCTCGTTCTGTCGCCCAGGCTGGAGTGCAGTGGTGGGAACTCGGCTCACTGCAACCTCTGCCTCCCGGGTTCAAGCTAGTCTCCTGCCTCAGCCTCTCCAGTAGCTGGGATTACAGGCGCGCGCCACCACACCTGGCTATTTTTTTTTGTATTTTTAGTAGAGACGGGGTTTCCCCATGTCGTCCAGGATGGTCTCGATCTCTTGACCTCGTGATCCGCCCGCCTCGGCCTCCCCAAGTGCTGAGAGTACAGGCGTGAGCCACCACGCCCGGCCAAAAAAATGTATTTTTAAGGGTTGACTTATTTTAAAACTGCAGTGCTTTCTGCGGACCAGTAAGGGATTTATAAACATTAACCCTTTGCGGGCTGGATCAGCCTCATTTTCCAGAGAGATAAACTGATCCCCAGAGGATTCAGCTGCTGGTTCAAAGTCCCACGGCTATGAAATGTTATAACCCGGTCTCAAAATCTGGAATAGTATGATTCTAGACTCAAGCATTATGCTTTTAGGGCATTTATTAATAGTAAGCAGGCATCATGTGCTAGGCAGCAGGAAACAAGAAACAAAACAGCACTTTGGGAGGCCAAGGCAGGAGGACTGCTTGAGCCCAGGAGTTCAAGACGAACCTGGACAACATAGTGAGACCCCATCTCTACAAAAAGATATTTAAAAAATTAGCTAGGTGTGGTGGCATGCATCTGCAGTGCCAGATACTTGGGAGGCCAAGGCAGGAGGACTGCTTAAGCCCAGGAGTTGGAGGCTGCAGTGAGCCGATCGTGCCACTGCACTCCAGCCTGGGTGACAGAGGGAGACCCTGTCTCAAACATAAAAACGGGCTGGGCACAGTGGCTCAAGCCTGTAATACCAGCGCTGTGGGAGGCTAAGGCAGGCAGATCAGCTGAGGTCAGGAGTTCGAGACCAACCTGGCCAACATGGAAAAGCCCCATCTTTACTAAAAACTAGCCAGGTGTGGTGTTACGCATCTGTAGTCCCAGCTACTTGGGAGGCTTAGGCAGGAGAATCGCTTGAACCTAAAAGGTGGAGGTTGCAGTGAGTTAATATCGCACCTCTGCACTCCAGTCTGGGCGACAGAATGAGACACTCTTTCAAAATAAATAAATAGGCCAGGTGCGGTGGCTCATGACTGTAATCCCAGCACTTTGGGAGGCAGGCAGATCACGAGGTCAGGAATTTAAGACCAGCCTGGCCAACATGGTGAAACCCCGTCTCTCCTAAAAACACAAAAATTAGCCGGGCTGGCGTGCGCCTGTAGTCTCAGCTACTCAGGAGGCTGAGGCAGGAGAATTGCTTGAACCTGGGAGGCGGAGGTTGCTGTTAGCCGAGATCATGCCATTGCACTCTAGTCTGGATGACAGAGACTCTGCCTCCAAAAAATAATTAATTAATTAAATAATTAAATTTGAAAAAAAAACCAAAAACATAAAAACAAAGCCATTTACGCTTACTGTGAATTCATTCATCCTGTCATGAAAACTGAAAGGTTGTGTCGAGTAGACAGACATCGAACAAGCCAGCTCATACATGAGCAGGGGGTCATAACTGTGATCCCTGCAGTGAACGAGAAGGGAGGGGAACCGAGGCAGGGGTTCACAGGGCACAGGTTCAAATCCTGGCTCCACCATGTCCTAACTGTGTGGCCTTGGATTCACCTCTCCACAAATCTGCCCCTGCGTTTTCTCATCTGCAAAGTGAGAATCACAATTGAAACCCCCGTTGCTGGTTGGTTCTGTTGAGGACGAAAAGAGTTGATTCCCAGCTGCACACAGTAGGTGCTCAATACACGTAATTTACCGTCAGACTGTAGCGTGCTTTGGGGGAAAGGAAGCTACCCGGGTTGTAAAGAGTGAATGTATGCAGTGGGCACAGTGGCTCATGCCTGTAATCCCAGCACTTTGGGAGGCTGAGGCGGGTGGATCACGAGGTCAAGAGATCGAGACCATCCTGGTCAACATGGTGAAACCCCGTCTGTACTCAAAATACAAAAAAATTAGCTGGGCCCGGTGGCGCGCGCCTGTAATGCCAGCTACTCGGGAGGCCGGGGCAGGAGAATCGCTTGAACCTGGGAGGTGGAGGTTGCAGTGAGCCGAGATCACGCCACTGCACCCCAGCCTGACAGACAGAGCAAGATTCTGTCTAAAAAGAAAAATTAAAAAAAAAATTTTAAGCTTAAGTTGGCCTATTTCAAACAATAACTTGAATTCTCATCTGATACATTTGATTTGGGCCACTACACAGCAGCTAAGAGAATGCCAGAAAGCCAGGGTTCAAGTACTGCTGTGCAGCCTCAGGGAGGTCCCTTAACCTCTCTGGGCTTTTACTAACTTGTAAAGTGGGGATATTATTAGCAGAACTTACCTTAGGGAGTTGGGGCATATTAAATGAGTTGAGTCATATAAATTGTTTAAACCAGGCCAGGCACAGTGGCTTACACCGGTAATCCCAGCATTTTGGGGAACGAAGGCCGACCGATCACCTGAGGTCAGGAGTCTGAGACCCGCCTGGTCAACATGGTGAAACTCCGTCTCTACTAAAATAACAAAAATTAGCTGGGCATGGTGGCAGGTGCCTGTAATCCCAGCTACTCAGGAGGTTGAGGCAGGAGAATCGCTTGAACCTGGGAGGTGGAGGTTGCAGTGAGCCGAGATTGTGCCACAGCACTCCAGCCTGGGGGACAGAGCGAGACTCCATCTCAAAAATAAAAAAATAAATAAACCAAAAAAAAAAAAAGCTTATGCTTAAATCAGCGTTATATGATTGAACATTTTTTTTTTTGAGACGGAGTTTCGCTCTTGTTACCCGGGCTGGAGTGCAATGGCGCGATCTCGGCTCACCGCAACCTCCGCCTCCTGGGTTCAGGCAATTCTCCTGCCTCAGCCTCCCGAGTAGCTGGGATTACAGGCACGCGCCACCGGGCCCAGCTAATTTTTTTATCTTTAGTAGAGACAGGGTTTCACTATGTTGACCAGGATGGTCTCGATCTGTTGACCTCGTGATCCACCCGCCTCGGCCTCCCAAAGTGCTGGGATTACAGGCTTGAGCCACCGCGCCCGGCCGAGACAGGGTCTTGCTCTGTTGCCCAGGCTGGAGTGCAGTGGCGTGATCATGGCTCACTGCAGCCTTGACCTCCTGGGCTCAAGTGGTCCTGCTGTGTCAGCCTCCTGAAAAGCTGGGACCACAGGCATGCACCACCACACCTGGCTAATTATTTTTTTTTATTTTTTATTTTTTTGTAGAGACAAGTTCTCTCTTTGTTGCCCAGGCTGGTCTTGCACTCCTGGGTTCAGGCAATCCTCCTGCCTCAGCCTCCCAAAGTGCTGGGATTACAGGCGTGAGCCTCTGCATCCAGCCTGGTTGAACAGGGCGACATAGCAAGACCCCATCCCTACAAAAATCTAAACAAATTCACAGAGCACGGTAGTGCATGCCTGTAGTCCCAACTACTCTGGAGACTGAGGCAGGAAGATCACTTAAGCCCCAAGAGTTCGAGGCTGCAGAGAGCTATGATTGTGCTACTGCACTCCAGTCTGGGTGGCAGAGCGAGATTCCGTTTCAAATAAATAAATAAATAAATAAATGGTGTAGCAACTATGGGTGATGATGTGCACCTCATGTATGGTGTGTGGGAATGTAAAACGGTAAAAATGCCACTGTGAAAAACAATTCAGTGGCCGGGCGTGGTGGCTCACACCTGTGAACCCGACACTTTGAGAGGCTGAGGAGGGAGTTCGAGACCAGCCTGGCCGACATGGAGAAACCCTGTCTCTAAAGTACAAAAATTAGCTGGGTGTGGTGGCGGGTGCCTGTAATTCCAGCTACTCGAGAGGCTGAGGCAGGAGAATCGCTTGAACCCAGAAGGCGGAGGTTGCGGTGAGCCGAGATGGCGCCATTGCACTCCAGCCTGGGTGACAGAGTGAGACCCTGTTTCAAACAAACAAGAAATAAATAGATAAAACGATAAATTCTATGTTACGTGAATTTTACCTGCATTTTTTCAAAAATATACAATTTATTCTTTTTTTTTTTTTAAGACGGAGTTTCGCTCTTGTTGCCCAGGCTGGAGTGCAATGGCGCGATCTCAGCTCACCGCAACCTCCGCCTCCTGGGTTCAGGCAATTCTCCGGCCTCAGCCTCCCCAGTAGCTGGGATTACAGGCACGCGCCACCACGCCCAGCTAATTTTTTGTATTTTGAGTAGAGATGGGGTTTCACCATGTTGACCAGGATGGTCTCGATCTCTTGACCTCATGATCCACCCGCCTCGGCCTCCCAAAGTGCAGTTTATTCTATAGTGTCTCTCTCCCGCACTGGACTGTCTCCGTGAGAACAGACCAGAGTGACTTTAGTTGAACATGTGTTGGGTGTGGGCGGCGGCTCACATCTGTAATTCCAGCGCTTTGGGAAGCAGAAGCCAGATCACTTGAACCCAGGAGTTCGAGACCAGCCTGGGCAACATAGCGAGACTCTATCTCTGCAAAAAAACAGGCCGGGTGCAGTGACTCATGCCTGTAATTCCAGCACTTAGGAAGGCCGAGGCGGGTGGATCATGAGGTCAAGAGATAGAGACCATCCTGGTCAACATGGTGAAACCCCATCTCTACTAAAAATACAAAAAATTAACTGGGCATGGTGGTGCACACCTGTAATCCCAGCTACTCAGGAGGCTGAGGCAGGAGAATTGCCTGAACCCCGGAGGCGGAGGTTGCGGTGAGCCGAGATTGCGCCATTGCACTCCAGCCTGGGTAACAGGAGCAAAACTCCATCTCAAAAAAAGAAAAAAACATAAAAATTAGCTGGCCATGGTGGTGCACGCCTTTAGTCCCAGCAACTCGGGAGGCTGAGACAGAATTGCTTGAGCCCAGGAGGTGGAGGCTGCAGTGAGCCAAGATCATGCCACTGCACTCCAGCCTGGGCAACAGAGCGAGACCCTGCCTTAAAAAAAGTGTGATATAATCAACGAATGCCTGTGTCTCCAGCAGACAGCTCCCAGATCCCAGATCATTAGACCTGGTATCTTTTTTTTTTTTTTTTGAGAGTCTCACACTGTTGCCCAGGCTGGAGTGCAGTGGCGTGATCTCAGCTCACTGCAACCTCTGACCCCTGGGTGCAAGTGATTCTTGTACCTCAGCCTCCTGAGTAGCTGTGATTACAGGCCAGGCATGTGCCAACACACACACACACACACACACACACACACACACACACATTTTAGTAGAGGTGAGGTTTCACCATGTTGGCCAGGCTGGTCTCGAACTCCCAACTTCAGGTGATCCACCCACCTCGGCCTCCCAAAGTGCTGGAATTGCAGACGGGAGCCGCCGTGCCCGTCCCTGGCATCTATACCTATATTTGGCATCTCTCAATATCGCCTTCTGCAGCCCCTCACACTAAACCTGCATTTCTCTCCAGCCTGGGCGCTGGACGGGGCCAGATACACTCGGTCTGTGTGGATGACAGAGAGAGGAGAGAAACAGGAGAGTCAGCCCTTTAGCAAGTAAAACTTTTATTAAATAAATTTTTAGTTTTTTTGTTTGTTTGTTTGTTTTGTTTTGTTTTCAGACCAAAGAGAGGCGTTTTGGACATTAAGACGCTTTGCTGCTTCTGACCTGAAACACACAACAGCAACAGCCACCTCTGCAGCCACAGGAAAGTCTTCTTTGACACAGAACTCAAACCAAGTCAACCCAAAGTCCCAGGTTCTTTGCTTTCTGTGTGTGTGTGTGTGTGTGTGTGTGTGTGTGTGTGTCCCAAAAGTCAGTTTGCAAGTTGGAAACTTCATGAAATTACTCGTAGCAGAAATAGAGTACGTTGTACAAATCACGGTCTTCGAGGTGGAGTATAAAAATGATATTTACAGCCAGTAAACATGGACCAGAAGGACGCACAGTGCTCACCAGCACGCACTCCCAAGCAGGCCCGGGGGCTCGGCGGGCACCGGGGCGAGGGTGAGGCCCCCTCCGGGCCGATTGGCACACGCTTGACACGCTTGCAGACAGAGACACACGGAACACAGGCACGCTAGAGAGTCTCGGACAATTATCAAACTCTGGAATATCGAAACGCGTCGCTTCAGAAGATTTTTTTTTCTTTTTCCTTTTTTTTCTTTTTTTTTTATCCTTTTCTCTGCTGTGTGGTTCCCCCCACCCCACCGCCCCCCCTCCGGGTCAGTCAACACATTTTGGTAGAAAGAAAAAATGCTTGGTTTTTTTTTTTTCTTCTTTTTTCTTTTTAAATGTTTTTTTTTTGTTGTTTTTTGTTTTGTTGTTTTGTTTTCCCCTTTGAGCTTATGAAGTTATCCGGGGCCTCCCTGGGGAAGAGGCCTGGCTGGATGTCCAAGCGAACCTGATTCTGTGCTTTGACGTGGGTGTCACGGGTCGGGCAGCTGTACAGAGGCACCCCACAAAGTCCCCCCACCCCGCTCCCAAGTATGAAGCAAAAATTCATGGCGGTTTGATTGTATTTTTCTGTTTTCCCCCATTTTTTTTTCTTCTCTTTTCTTCTTTGTACCTGCTCAGAAAGACCGGGAAAAAAAAGAAAAAAAAAAAATCTCTGTAGAGGTATGAAGGTCATTGTCAAGTTCGGCATCTCCGGCGAATGGGGTGCTCGGCCAGTCCGGGTAGGGTCTTCCGCTACGCTTGGTAATCCTGGTTACAAGACCTTAAATTGGAGGCTGGTGATTCGAAGGCAGGGACGATGGCCACCTGGCCTTGGGACGGGTGGGGAGGGGCAGGGGAGCCTCCCCCCAACCCTGTCTGCCCCCCTCCGACGGAAAGCTAAGGGCTACTGCTCACATGAGTAAGGCTATGACTCAGGGAGGGGGGCAGAGAAGGCCGAGGCCGGCCAGAGCATCTCTGCTGTACCTTTATCTACCGGGGAGGAAGGGGCGAGGTGGGGCCTGGAGGCTGCCGCTGGGACCGGGGACGCCCTGGAGGATCCGTGGTGGAGGGGAGGGATTGCCAAGAGTCCTGGAGGTATATTGTGTCGGTGGGCCTCCTGGTGGGATGTGCCAGCCGGGAGGTGGGGGGAAGGGGCACCTGGTCCGCGTTGCCGGGGCCCCACCAGCCTCAGCCCTTCCTGTGTCCCCGCTGAGTGACCGACCCAGGGTCACCCTACTCGGATGGGAGGAAGTCGGAAAAGTTTGGTCCCATGATCCGTACTCAAAAAAATATATCTACCATCTATAGCTCTATATATATATGCATATATATATATATAGGAAAGGTGGTGGTTTAATTCGGGGAAGTCGCCGAGTTAGGTGGGGAAGAAGCCAGGGCGTTTTTCCCAAAGCAGGGGGTGTGTGAACGCTGCTGTCCCCCATTCAGGAGGCTCTCCCCACCGCCGCCCCTGCCCCCGGACAGACCACAAAGCCCCCTCCCCACCCCGGGCGGCCTCCAGTAGAGGGGGGCGGGAGGGGAAGAAAGGGCTGGTGTCCAAAGAACGGTTGTAATTTATGGAAAAGTCCTGGATCGGTTGGAAGCAGAAAACCCTCCTGGGATGGGAAGGCCCCTCACCTGGGGGAGAAGGGACGGGCGTTAGGGGCCACACAGGTGGACACCGCCTCCCCACCCGGCTCCACCCGCCTTGCGCTGGCCAGGCTGGGATCCAGGAACCCAAGGGCTCCCATCGTTTCCAAAGGAACAGATCCCACAAAGGCCAGAGTTCAGAGGCCAACAGACCCAGCGTTCAAAGAACCTAACGTCACCATCACCAAGCCCGTCTTCCTCCTCCTCTGGCAGCTGGGGACAGATATTTCTGTTTGCTTTCTGTCTCTCCTTCCCCGCGTCCTGCCATCTAAGGTCCGTGAAGGCAGTTTCTTCCCTGGCCCCCCACTGTCCCCGTTTCTGTTCATTCACAGCTGCGTCCCTGAGCACTGGGACAGTACCTAGCACATAATAGATGCTCAGTTAAAAAAAAAAAAAAGGGCAGACTGAGAGTGAAGGGATCGCAGACAGCGGCTTCGGATTTCGCTTCTGGTTGGCTCCCGAAGGCGCGTTTTGTGCCATTAAACCCTCCCAGATCTGTGTGTGCCGACCCGGGAGAACGTGAAAAGGCCAGGGAGCCTCTCACTGAGCATCTACTCTGCCAGGTCTAGGCAAGGCTCTTTGATGATGGTGATTTAAAACAACCACGAAAAATCACAACGAATGATCCACTGCTCTTTAGGTGGCGGCTTCCGGGCTCGGCTGTGAAGAGAAACCCCCTCCGTTCCCTAGGTGGACCGTTTCTGGGGAGATGACTTTCTTGAGCCCATTTTACAGATGAGGCTCATCAAGGTTTGAGATCCAGGGTTGAGTTCCCACAGTGGCCCCACAAGGTTTACCGTTCATCCCGTCCCCGCCCCCCAAAAAATGGTTGAGAAGGCGGTTTGCCCTGACGGCAAGATACGCTGGGTTTGGTTGTGTTTTGTTGGTTTTCTTACATGATGGTGGGTGGCGCATGAATCCCACTCTTCCATCAACTCACTGGGTAAGAATGACACCCAGTGAGGGGCCGCTTATCCCAGGGAACTGGTGGAAATGGAGGAGGGAGACTGGAGAGTGTCAAGGCCGACTGGACCAGGCCCTGGGCACTGTCCCCACCCTCCTCTCTCCAGCCCTGGTTCCGAGTTGGGTCCAACCTTTGGGTCTGGGGTCTGGGGTGGGCACTTAACATTTTTGTCTGGTTTGGGGTTTTTCAGCAGGGAAAACAGAGTCATAGGACAGACAGAAGCCCTCCCCACCGCGCCCCCACCCCCAGAGCAAACCTGGCCTCTCAGGCAAACTTCTATTCATCCCTCAAAGCCTTCTCTGGGAAGGATTCCCTAACCGCCCTCGATGGGCCTGGGCTCACCTCAGTCCCTACCCCGCTCCCGCCCTCTACTCCAGCCCCGACCGCAGCGGGATCGGGGGTGTCTACGTCCAGCTCTGTGCCCGCCAACCCAACCCGGAGTTTCCTGCAGCCTCTGGAAGTATCACCCCACCTGGGGAAGGTTTGGAGCACGAAGCGGGCCACGGGAGGGGGTTTCGGACAAGAGGGGGGGGTGGGGGAGTGGGGGCTGGGGCGGGAGTGGGGCCGCCTGGCGGCTCACCTGGGCCATGCCCACAGCCTCGGGGCGGCCGTGGGCGCGGTCAGTAGGGGTGTCCCGGGTCTTTGGGCCGCTTCAGCTGCACCTTGAGCCTCTTCATACCGATCTGGAAGCCGTTCATGGCCTGGATGGCTGTCTGGGCGCTGGCCGGGTTATCAAAGCTCACGAAGCCTGCAGAAACGGGGTGGGCCTCCACGGTTGGCACTGCGGCCGTCCTCGGCTTGTTCCTACGCTGTGGCCCTGGCTTCCTGGCTCACGGGGTCCCGGGTAGATCTGTGTTTGCACACTTGCACAGCCCAGGGGGTGTGTGGTGGACACACAGCAGCAGCCCTGGCTTTGTTCTGATACCTCTGGACTTGCATACCTCTGAGGACGGGGCACTCACTCTTTATCTTGGGGTCTGCTCTGCTGAGACTTCCCTGCTGGCACAGAGGCAAGGTGGGGCCTCTGAGGGTCCTGGAAGGGCCACCCTCTCCACACCTTCCCTCAGGAGGATGCCTGCCTCCTTCCAAGCCTTCTGTCCAGCCAGGATCTGTGTCTCCAGCTGACTCTGTGTGTGCATCCTTGTTTCTCTCTTTTTTGCAGGGGAAGGGAGGACAGGATCTCACTCCGTCACCCAGGCTGGAGTGTAGTGGCGCAATCTCAGCTCATAGCAGCCTCGAACTCCTGGGCTCAAGAGATCCTCCTGCCTCAGCCTCCTGAGTAGCTAGGACCACAGGCCCACACCACCATGCCTGGCTAATGGTCTCTGTTTCTCTGTCTTTGAGTCTCTCTCTCTCTCTCTCTCTCTCTCTCTCTCTTTCTCTCTCTCTCCCCTTCTGTCTCAGCTCTGTCTTTCTTCGTCTCTGTCAGTGTCTCTGCTCCAGTCTCTTTCCAGAGGCCATCAGAAATACTCCACCCCATGACTGGGTGTGGTGGCTTCTACCTGTAATCCTGGCACTCTGGGAGGCCGAGGTGGGTGAATCACGTGAGGTCAGGAGTTTGAGACCAGCCTGACCAACATGGTGAAACCCCGTCTCTACTACAAATACAAAACTTAGCTGGGCGTGATGGTGTGTGCCTGTAATCCCAGCTCCTCAAGAGGATGAGGCAGAGGAATTGCTTGAGCCTGGGAGATGGAGGTGTTGGTGAGCCGCGATCTCGCTGATGGATTGAGACTCCATTTAAAAAAAAAAAAAAGTCAAGGCCTTTTGCTTTTTCGAGATGGACTTTTGCTCTTGTTGCCCAGGCTGGAGTGCCATGGCGCAAGTTTGGCTCACTGCAACCTCCACCTTCTGGGTTCAAGCGATTCTCCTGCTGCAGCCTCCTGAGTAGCTGGGATTACAGGTGCCCGCCACCCCACCTGGCTAATTTTTTGTATTTTTAGTAGAGACGGGGTTTCACCCATGTTGGCCAGGCTGGTCTCGAACTCCTGACCTCAAGTAACCCGGCCTCCTCCTCAGCCTTCCAAAGTGCTGGGATTACAGGGGTGAGCCACCACGCCCAGCCCCAGGTCTCAGTTCTAACATCACCTCCTCCTGATCGCCCGGGAACACATTCCCACTTCCACCTCACCAGTCTATTTTCTTAGCAGCTTGATTCTTTCTTCCATCATTTCAAACTCCCTGACCTACATCCTACATAAAAACTCAGTTCTTTTTCACCCTGACCACATTTCAAGTGTGCAGTAGCCACGTGGGGCTGGTGCTGTGGTGTCAGACAGCTCCAAGGAGGAACATTTCCGTCACCGGATAACGCTCTACGGGAAGCCAAAAACACCATGAGCTCCCTGGAAGGAAGGGGGTTTTGTCAGCTTCATTCTGTGCTGGGCTGGAAAGTGCCTGATGTACAGTATGGGCTTCACACAGGTTCGTGCTGCTGTTTTTGCTTTTCACATGAGACAGAGTCTTGCTCTGCTGTCGGGGCTGGAGCGCAGTGGCGTAATCTCAGCTCGCTGCAACCTCCGCCTCCAGGGTTCAAGCAATTCTCCTGCCTCAGCCTCCCCAGTAGCTGGGATTACAGGTGCCTGCCACGGCACCCAGTTAATTTTTGTATTTTTAGTAGAGATGGTGTTTTTCCACGTTGGCCAGGCTGGTCTTGAACTCCTGGACTCATATGATCCTCCCACCTCAGCCTCCCAAAGTGCTGGGATCACAGGCGTGATCCACGTGCTGGTTCTGATTGTGAGCTATTTCAGCACAGCCCTACCCCTGACCAAACCCTCTTGGTCCCTGTTCCCGAGCAGGTGCAGGTGAGGGAGGTGGATGGGGAGGGGCGTCGGCGGCCACTCACCGAAACACTTGCTCTGGTTGGTAGCTCGATCCATAAACACCTTGGAGGAAATGATATTGCCGAAGGGCAGGAACATCTGCGTCAGCTCCGTGTCTCCAAACTCCTGGGGGAGGTGGTAGATAAACAGGTTACAGCCTTCGGGACCTGCAGGTGGGGGAGAGAAAGACATAAAGCCCCCAAGGAGAGGAGGCGGACCCCCCCGGGGGAGGGGCACAGGTCTGGAGCCCGCATCCGGCTTCTCCAGCTGTCGGGAGAGGGGTGACCCAGACACCCAGAAAGAAGGGGCCTCGGCACGGGCTGGGGACGGAGACAGGACACACCCACCCCTCGCCTGCACCAGACGGTCCCACACTGGGCTACGCTGCACCACGGGCGATCCTCAGACTCCAGGTAACTGACAAGCCCAGATCAACCCTCAGTCCCCGACCCCGGATACCTGAAAACTCCCCAGGAGGCCCGCCCTCCAGAAAATCCCTAAACCTCAAGCTCCGGATCGTGCACGAAAGTCGGATGAGCTGGGAGTGCAGAATAAGGAAACTTGGTAATATCTTTGCAATAATAATAATAATGTCTCTAAAATAAAACTCGTTTGTAAAAGTCTGGTTTTCAGCCATCATGCCTGGCCAGATATGTTTTTTGTTTTTGTTTTTTTTGAGATGGAGTCTCGCTCTGTCGTCCAGGCCTTGGAGTGCAGTGGCGCAAGGTCGGCTCACTGCAACCTCCGCCTCCCGGGTTCAAGCAGTTCTCCTGCCTCAGCCTCCCGAGTAGCTGGGATTACAAGCGCCCACGACGACGCCCGGATAATTTTTGTGTTTTCAGTAGACATGGGGTTTCACCCTGTTGGCCAGGCTGGTCTTGAACTCCTGACCTCAAGTGATCCGCCTACCTCAGCCTCCCAAAGTGCTGGGATTACAGGTGTGAGCCACTGCACTCGGGCTGGCTAATTTTTGTAGAGGTTTCCCCATGTTGCCCAGGCTGGTCTGGAACTCCTGGGCTCAAGAGATCCTCCCTCCTTGGACTCCCAAAGTGCTGGGATTACAGGGATGAGCCACTGCGTGTGGCCAAAAAAATTTTTTTAAATTTCACTTTCTCAAGCCCCAGAAAGGGATAACTCTCCAGACCTTGGATAATTTTCCAAACTCAGATGATGCAGAAACAAAATCAGGTGAAATAAAGAGAATTATCTGGTCCCCAGTCCCAGATATCCTAAAACCACAGATAATTAAACAATAAAATAATACACCAACCATAAATAATTCTTTTTAAGTTACAGACACTATCTAAATCGTCCCCTCTCCAAATCCCCAATGGATGGCTAATATACAAACTATAAATAACAACAGCATTTTTTTTTTTTGAGACAGAGTCTCGCCCTGTCGACCGGCACTGGGCTGGAGTGTGCAATGGCGCAGTCTCAGCTCACTGCAACCTCCTGGGTTCAGGCAATTCTCCTGCCTCAGCCTCCCGAGTAGCTGGGACTACAGGTACGCGCCACCACGCTCAGCTAATTTTTTTTGTATTTTTAATAGAGACGGGGTTTCACCATGTTGGCCAGGATGGCCTCGATCTCTTGACCTGGTGATCCGCCCGTCTCGGCCTCCCAAAGTGCTGGGATTACAGGCGTGAGCCACCGCGCCCGGCCCAACAACAGCATTTTAAAACCATGCTCAACTGAAGCCCTAAACAGTCCCCCAAATCTGCTAATTCCAAACCTAAAAATGCCCTTCTCCCATTCCCACCTCACAAAAAGAGTCATCCCTGCCCTTGACAGCAATAGATAAATTTGTTTTAAGAGACAGGGTCTCTTTGTCACTCAGGCTGGATCGCAGTGGTGCAGTCATAGCTCACTGCAGCCTCTAACTCCTAGGTTCAAGAGATCCTCCCACCTTGGCCTCCCAGGTAGCTGGAACCACAGGCACACACCAGCATGCCTGGCTAACTTTTTAATTTTTGTAGCAATGGTGTCTCACTATGTTGCTTAAGCTGGTCTTGAACTCCTGGCCTCAAGCAGTCCTCCCAAAGTGCTGGGATTACAAGTGTCAGCCACTGTACCTAGTCAATGCTTGCTTTTTGTCAGTTTGTTTTTTAGATGGAGTCCTGCTCTATCGCACAGGCTAGAGTGCAGTGGTGTGATCTCAGCTCACTGCAACCTCCATCCCCGGGTACAAGTGATACTCCTGCCTCACCCTCCCAAGTGGCTGGGATTACAGGCACGCACCACCACGCCCGGCTAATGCTTGTATTTTTAGTAGAGGCGGGGTTTCGCTATGTTGTCCAGGCTGGTCCCGAACTCCTGACCTCAGGTGATCCACCTGCCTCAGCCTCCCACAGTGCCGGGATCACAGGTATCAGTCACGGTACCCGGCCAGTGCTTGTTTTTGAAATGCAAGTTTGCTCCAGTGTGACTGAACAATTTTGAGCATAACCTACATTTTGCATTTGTTCACGCACTGTTTCTTCCCCCACTAAAAGCTGTCGGCAGACGCTGAAAACCCCATCCGGCGGCACTGACCTTCAGAAGGAAGCTACGCCGTGCGCCGCACACCCTCCGACGGCTCCGCCAGTGTGCTGTGAGCTAGGCCTTCCCCGTCCGGGGTCATGACTGATTTCAGACAGCTCTCCTGCCATTGCAGTCACTCACATGCAACCCTTCAGAGGCCGTTTCCACATGCACATTCTGGGTCTTTTCCAAGGCCAAGCACGGTATTTAATACGGTATTTAATGTAGTATCATACATTTCTTTTTTTCTTTGAAAGATTCTAATTCAAATGGTATCAGTTTGGGTAATCTTTATATTTTCATCAAGAAATCTGTCAATTCCTTTTGAATTGTTGAACTTTTTTTCTTTTTCTTTTCTTTTTTTTTTGAGACGGAGTCCTTGGTCTCAGAGTTGCCAGGCTGGAGTGCAGTGGCGCGATCTTGGCTCACTGCAACCTCCGTCTCCCTGGTTCAAGCGATTCTCCTGACTCAGCCTCCAGAGTAGCTGGGACTACAGGCGCCTGCCACCACACCCGGCTAATTTTTTTTTTTTTGGTATTTTTAGTAGAGACGGGGTTTTACCATGTTAGCCAGGATGGTCTTACTCTCATGACCTTGGCCTCCCACAGTGCTGCGATTATAGGCGTGAGCCACCCTGTGCCAGGCTTTTTTTTCCCCCTCTTGAGACCGAGTCTCGCTCTGTTGCCCAGGCTTGAGTGCTGTGGTGTGATCTCCGCTCCCTGCAGCCTCCACCTCCCGGGTTCAAGCGACTCTCCTGCTCAGCCTCCTGAGTAGCTGGGACTACAGGTGCACACCACCATGCCCACCATGGTGAAACCACGCCTCTTATACAAAATATGTATTTTGTATCTTACACAGATTTTATGACTTTGTATCTACAGATGTTTTTTATTTTATACAGGAGAATATAAATTAAGGCCCATCAATAGGATGGAGTCTTTTCGTGGTTGTTTATTGAGATGGAATCTTGCACTGTCACCAGGCTCGAGTGTAGTGGCGACATCTTGGCTCACTGCAACCTCTACCTCCTGGGTTCAAGTGATTCTCCTGTCTCAGCCTCCCGAGTAGCTGGGACTGCAGGTGCGCACCACCACGTCCAGCTAATTTTTGTACTTTTTAGTAGAGAAGACGGGGTTTCACCATATTGACCAGAATGGTCTCGATCTCTCAACCTCCCAAAGTGCTGGGATTACAGGTGTGAGCCATCGTGCTGGGCCAGGATCATGCACTTCCAAACCACATAACGTAGAAAACAGTGCCACCGTTTCTACTAGGTCCCCATCTCTCTTTTAACATGTCACTGATAAGGTTTTTTTTGTTTGTTTTTTAATTTTTTGTTGTTGTTGTTTTGAGAAGGTCTCCCTCTGCTGCCCAGGCTGGAGTGCAGTGGCGTGATCTCGGCTCACTGCCCTGGGTTCAAGTGTTTCTCCTGCCTTGGCCTCCCAAAGTGCTGGATTACAGATGTGAGCCACCGCATCCAGCAAGCTTTCCCTTGTTTTCATTTTTTAAATTTTATTTATTTAATTGTTTTTGAGATGGAGTCTTGCTCTGTTGCCCAGGCTGGAGTCATGTGGCTCAATCTTGGCTCACAGCAACCTCCACCTCCTGGTTCAAGTGATTCTCCTGCCTCAGCCTCCAGAGTAGCTGGGATTACAGGTGCGCACCACCATGCCAGCTGATTTTGGTATTTTTAGTAGAGACAGGGTTTCACCATGTTGGCCAGGCTTGTCTTAAACTCTTGACCTCAGGTGATCCACCCAACTTGGCCTCCCAAAGTGCTGGGATTACAGGCCTGAACCACCATCCCTGATTTTTTTTTTTTTTTTTTGAGACGGAGTCTGTTGACCAGGCTAGAGTACAGTGGAGTGATCTCAGCTCACTGCAACCTCCACCTCTCCGGTTCAAGCAATTCTTGTACCTCCGTTTCCCCAGTACCCGGGATTAAAGGCGCGCGCCACCACACCCAGCTAATTTTTTGTATTTTTAGTAGACACAACGTTTTGCCAGGTTGGCCAGGCTGGTCTTGAACTCTTGAGCTCAGGTGATCCACCCATCTCAGCCTCCCAAAGTACTAGGCGTAAGCCACCTCAATTGGCTCGCTGTTTTTGTTTTGTTTTGTTTTTTGAGACGGAGTTTTGCTCTTGTTACCCAGGCTGGAGTGCAATGGCGGGATCTCGGCTCACCGCAACCTCCACCTCCTGGGTTCAGGCAATTCTCCTGCCTCAGCCTCCTGAGCAGCTGGGACTACAGGCACGCGCTACCATGCCCGGCCAAATTTTGTATTTTTAGTAGAGACGGGGTTTCACCATGTTGACCAGGATGGTCTCAATCTCTTGACCTTGTGATCCACCCGTCTTGGCCTCCCAAAGTGCTGGGATTACAGGCGTGAGCCACCGCGCCCGGCCTGGACCGCTGTTTTTAAACTTCATTTAAGTGGAGTCTCTTGTATCTGGTTTCTTTCACTCAGTTTTCTGCCTGTGAGGTTACTCTGTGTCATTGTGAGCATTGGGTACTTATCCTTTTCACTGTTGTATAGTATTCCGCTGTGCCGATCCATCCTAAGTTATTTATCCCTCTTCCTGCTGATTTACAACACGGGTTGTTATCAGCTTGGGATTTTTTTTTCTGTTTTGAGACGGGGTCTCACCCTCTCACCCAGGCTGGAGCCCAGTAGGGAGATAGTAGCTCACTGCAGCCTTGACCTCCTCGGCTCAAGTGATCCTCCTGCCCCAGCCTCCTGAGTAGTTGGGACTACAGGTGTGTACCATAGCTCCTGGCTAATTTTTTGGGTTTTTTTTAGACATGCGGTCTTGCTAAGCCAGGCTAGTCTTGGACTCCTGGGCTCAAGTAGTCCTCCCACCTTGGCCTCCCAAAACGCTGTGTAATTACAGGCAGGAGCTACCACACGTGGCAAGAACTGTGTGGATTTGAACCCTGTCAGACTCCAGAATCTAATCCCTCCCTCCCTCGACAGCTTTAGCTTTACTGGGGAGGCCTCAGTTTACCTGAGATACCTCATCGTGCCATGCCCCATCCTCAAAAAGGGCTTCCTCTCCAAAAAAATCCAGAGAATCACTCTTGGTTCTGGAGAGGGTTGGTAGGAAGTCACTGCTATTCCTATGGGGTCGGGGCGAGCATGGTTCTCTTTTCAGAAGAGGAAACAGGGAGATTCCGTTACCCGAGAACACCCAGGGGGCCAGCGACTGTACCAGGACTCAACTCTGGCCGGTCCAGCTCCCAGGCCGCACTCTCAGCCCTGCGGGTCCCAGACGCCCGGGCCAGACACGGAGCCTGGAGGTGGACGGGGCGGGCAGAGGGCGGGGCTGGCGCCCAGGGGAGGTCGCGGCCGCCTCACCTTCTCGCTGCTGCTGCTGCAGGAGGGGCGGCGGCTGGGGGACGCTGTGTGCGATGGGCGTGATGGCCGCGGTGGGGTACATGGCTGCGGAGACCGGAGCAAGACACAGGGCGAGGTGGGGCGTGAGGCCACGTGGGCGCCCCTGGCGTTGGGGAGGGGCGGGGCCACGAGAGGGCGGGCCAAAGC
>CM052668.1:2201831-2219643 GCA_028533165.1 Leontopithecus rosalia | reverse complement strand
GCATGTGAGGGGCGGGGCTGGGAGCTGCAGGAGGGAGGCAAGCGGCGGGGCCGAGAGCAGGGGTTCGGTCAGGGCTAGAGGCGTGGTCAAGGGGAACCGCCTCTCCCCAGCACAGAATATGAGAGGGTGAGGCCAGGGGTAAGCGCTGACCTTAAGGGACAAGGGAAGGTCCTGTTTGCGGCTATACCTGGTGGTGGGGTGGAACCAGGAACAAGGCCAGGGTTTGCTTACGGGACAAGAGGCCAAGGGTGTGCCCTGAGGGGCGGGGCCAGAGGTAGGAAGCGTGGCTGGGCCCAGAGGAACAAGGCCGGGGCGGGCCCTGGGGGCGGGGCCCTAGGCGGGGGCGGGGCCAGAGCCCAGCGTGGGCACGCGGGCTGCCTCCTACCTGTGTACTGCTGGACTCCGGAGAAGGCAGGATGCAGTGTCTCGGCCACAGTCGGGCTCTGAGCTGCGGAGCAGACGGAGGAGCTAAGTGGGGCGGGGGCAGCAAAAGTCTTCCATCCACCCCTGATCCTTAGGAGCCAGAAAGAGAGCAACCAACACACCCCCCAGCTTCGCCTCTGTGCTAAACCCTCTGTAGTACCGGGAAGCCGAGGCCGAGGACGGTGAAGCCACTGGCACAGGCCCACTCAGATAGCAAACAGCAGGAGCTGAACTGACACGGGGTTTCTCGGACTCCAGAGACAGTTCACCATCGCCTCCATCTCTCTCTCCCTATCCCGACCCCTTTGCCTCCCAAGGGAACCCTTCACTCCTCTCTATTCTCTGGGTTCACCAGGGCTTCAGCCTCCACCTCAAATCGCCACTTGCCCCCATCCCCTGCCCCGTCTCCGTCTCCACTTCATTTTGCTCATCAGACACCCTGTGGTTCCCCCATCCAGCTGTGGCCTTCTTGCTACCACTAAGGAAAGGGGAAGCGGGAGGGAAGAGGTTGTCCAGGCCACCAAAGCTGATGAGTCTGGGTAAAAATTCAGCCAAAAAATTCTGCTCGAATAGAGACAGTGTGCTAGAAGGCAGGGGATAGTGGCAGTGGCAGTGACTCCAAAGCAGGTAGCATGGAGTTCACTTTGGGGCTGTGGAGCAGTTCTGTGTCTTCACTGTGGGGGACACACGTCTATATCTGTGACAAAATGGCAATGAACCCCCCCCCACACACACAGAAAGTGCATGCAAAAAGTCGTGAAATCAGGCTGGGCACGGTGGTTCACACCTGTAATCCCAGCACTTTGGGAGGCTGAGGCAGGCAGATCACAAGGTCAAGAGTTCAAGACCAGCCTGACCAACATGGTGAAACCCCATCTCTACTAAAAATGCAAAAAATAGCTGGGTGTGGTGGTGTGCACTTGTAATCCCAGCTACTCAGGAGGCTGAGACAGGAGAATCACTTGAACCAGGGAGGCAGAAGTTGCAGTGAGCTGAGATCGTACCACTACACTCCAGCCTGGGTGACAGAGCAACACTCTATCCCAAAAAAAAAAAAAAAAAAAAAAAGTCGTGAAATCAGCTGGGTGTAGTGGCTAATGCTTGTAATCCCAACATTTTGGGAGGCCAAGGCAGGAGGATTGCTTGAGCCCAAGAGTTTGAGACCAGCCTGGGCAACATAGCAAGATCCTCATTTCTACAAAAAAAAAAAAAAATCAAAAATTAGCCAAACATAACGGCATGTAGCTGTAGTCCCAGTGACTCGGGAGGCTGAGGTGAGAGGATCACTTCAGCCCAGGCGTTTGAGAGTTCAAGGATGCAGTGAGCTATGATCGCGCCACTGCACTCCAGCCTGGACGATGAGTGAGACTCGCTGTCTCTAAATAAGTAAGTAAATAAATAAATAAGAGGTGAAATTAATGCATGGCGCCAGTGTTCATATCCTGGATCTGACAGTGTTCTGTGGTCAGGGAAGCTGTTGGCACTGGGGAAGCTGGGTGAAAGGCACATGGGACTACTCCGTGGTATTTGGGTAAATCACTGAACCTCCAATCATTTCAAAATAAAATGTTAAAGCCAGGCACAGTGGCTCACACCTAAAATCCCGGCACTTTGGGAGGCCGAGGTGGGTGAATCTCTTGAGCCCAGGAATCTGAGGTCTGGGCAACATAGCAAGATCCCATCTGAACAAAAATTTAAAAAATAGCCAGGCATGATGGTGCATGCTTGTAGTCCCAGCTATGGGGAAGGCGGGGACGGGACGATTGCTTGAGCCCTGAAGATGGAGGTTGAAGTGAGCTGTGACGGTGCCACTGCACTCCAGCCTGAGTGACACAGTGAGATCCTGTTTCTAAAACTAACTAAATAAAAATAATTAAAAAAATAAAATGTTAAAAATAAATTCTCCTACATGGTGGAAAGACAGATGACTTGCTTCCCATAAATTCGATGTTGGAAGATATCTGCCCTAAAATTGTAGGTGTAGCATAGAGAAAGGAAAGACGGCTGCTTCATGAAAGCTGGTGCAGCCCAAATCAGTGGGTCATTCACTGTGTATTGAATGAATACATGAATGAATCCAGGCGTCGATATCTCCCCAAATGATACAGATGAATAAGATTTCTGGGCCGAGCACGGTGGCTCACGCCTGTAATCTGAGCACTTTGGGAGGCCGAGGCAGGTGGATCACCTGAGGTCAGGAGTTTGAGACCGGCCTGGCCAACATGGCGAAACCCCATCTCTACTAAAAATACAGGAATTAGCTGGGCACGGTGGCACGCGCCTGTAATCCCAGCGACTTGGGAGGCTGAGGCAGGAGAATCACTTGAACCTCAGAAGCGGGGATGATCTTGCTACTGCCCTCCAGCCTGGGTGACAGTGAGACCCTGTCTCAAACAAAACCAAACAAAAACTGATGGTGCCATTCCTGGAACCAGGTGGCATGTGAAGCCTTTTGCACATGGATTAAATTGTTGATGAACTTTATGAGACTACCAATATTATCTGCTCCTTTTCCCGGATGAGCAAACTGAGGGTCAGAGACTTGAGGAGCCCACCCAGGGTCAGTGAACTGGAACTTAAGCTCAGAAACACCCAGATGCACCGTTTTGAAGTGTTACCACCCTGCCATGGCGTCTCTTTCTTTGTCCACAGCTCTTATCTGCTCAGCCGAGACACCCTTTTGCCTGCCCTGCTGTTCCCTGGGCACTGTGATGCAGGGACTCATACTTGTTCCAGAAACACCATCTCTACTCCCTGACACTCTCCTATGCCCCAGAGGACCACCCCGAGTTACCTGGGTAGGGCACAAGGCCATTGGCATAGACGGTTTCCAGGGCAGGGTGCCCACCTGGAAAGGGCACGACACCTGCAAAGCCGTTGGTGATGGGAGCCACGAGGCCGGGCACGGCAGTGGTGCCCAGCAGCGGGGGTGAGTGCAGCCCTGCAGAGCAGAAAAGGGTCATGGGGAGGCTGGTTCTGGCCCCGGCCCTGCCCATTCATCCTTGGGTTCCTGGCGGAGGCTCACCAGAGGCAGGAGCGATGGGTGTGGCAGGCAGCCCATTCAGGCTGACGGCGCCGATCTGCTGGATATGACAGGGTGAGAAGGCCACGCCGGGACTCAGGTAGCTGCCCGAGGTGGACAGTACTGTTGTCTGCTGTTGCATGAGCTGGAGGTGAAGAAGTGTCACAGTTGGGGTGACACCTGGGGAAGCTTGGTTCCCCAATAACTAGAGGGGAAGTCAGGATGGGTATTTTGACTCAGGCTGGGATCAGAATTGGAGCTCAGCCTGGGATCAAGGCTCTGCCTGGGAGCAGGGATCAGTTAGGAAGTGAGGCTCGGTCTGGGATCAAGTTTCAGTATAAGATCAGGGCTCAGTTAGGAAGTGAGGCTCAGCCTGGGACTAAGGCTCAGTCTAGGATCAAGGCTCAGTTAGGAAGTAAGGCTCAGACTGAGATCCAGGCTCCAAGTAGGATCAAAGTTTAGTTAGAAATTGAGGCTCTGCCTGGGATAGGGGTTCAGTCAGGAGCTGGGGCTCAACTTGGGATCAGGTCTCAGCCAAGGTGGAGCTTGGTCAGGTCAGATATCAGTTTGGGGTCAGTCTGGATTTCAAGGTTCAGCCAGAATTGGGCCTAATCTAGATGTGGGGCACAGCCAGGTTCTGGGGCTCAGTCCAAGATTTGGTGTTAATTTGAGATTAGGGCTCAGTCTTCTGGATTTAGGGGCTCGGCCTGAGCTTGGTCTCCATTTGGAGTTGGGGTTCAGCCACACCAGGACAGGACCCTGAGTCAGGGAGATGGAGGGAGAGACGGAAGATGGGCCAAGAGGCAGGAGCCCCTGACAGAGAGACAGAGACAGGAGAGACGGAGCCGGACCCCCAAAGCCATCGCTGGGTCACTCACAGCCTGGGCGTAGGCACTGTAGGGGCTGAAGGGCAGTGTGAGGGAGGGCGTCAGGATGCCCAGCTGGCCCACCATCTGCTGCATGCGCCGGAGCGTCCGTTCCTTGTCGGTGTCGGCGAACTTGACCACCAGGCTGGAGGAGGCTCCCTGCAGGGACAGCAGCGAGCAGGGAGGGAAACGGGCTGGGAGGTAGCCAGCACTCTGGGGTCCCTGGATCCACATCAGCTCAGGCCCCCTGGGTGAGGGGCATAATGCCAGGGGCTATCAGCCATGTCCACAGGCCCCCAGTCCCAGGAGCAGGGGCCACAGCAAGAACCGCGTGGAGCATCCTGGGCCCAGCAGCATCTGTACAGGGCAGCGCCCAGACCTAGGGCGCTGTGATGGGGCACAGGTGGGGGCCCTGACTGTCAGCCACACACTCAACACAGATGGAGAAAAGCCATAGATGGAGGTACCTATGGCTTCCACTCACCTGAGAACAGGTGAGAAACCCACTTCCGAAGGAAAACAGCAGGCTCAGGTGGACCACCCTGCTTTTGTCACCCCACACCTGAAACTCCAACCTCCAGAAAGGAACAGTGGGGGCACAGACAGATGACCGTCCAACTCTCTCTGACACCTGAGAACAGGTGAGACTCTGGCCACAGGAGAGGAAGGACGCGGGCCAAGTAGATGCTCCTGACTCTGTCCCCCGTGCCGGGAGCCAGCAGGGAGCTTAGCCCCGGATTTGGCGCCCTGTGCAAGCAGATGAACCTGTGATCCATCCACCCGGCAGACAGCGGAAGGCTGCCACCTCTAGGGACAGGGGGCTCTGCTTTGCTGGAGCACAGACAGAAACCATGTGACTGCCATTCCACCCCCTGAGACAGGTGCCACACACCTGAAATCTGCCAATGGGCAGCCCCGGGCAGCTGAGACAGTGGTGAGCAAGGGGGTATCTGTCTGTGCAGTCAGGACATGGCAACAGATCCTGATATCGGTGTCAAGAGAAGCCTGGGGGCCGGGCGTGGTGGCTCACACCTGTAATCCCAGCACTTTGGGAGGCCGAGGTGGGCAGATCACCTGAGGTCATGAGTTTGATCCCAGCCTGGCTAACATGGCAAAACCCTGTCTCTACTGAAAATACAAAAATTAGCTGGGCATGGTGACACGTGCCTGTAACCCAAGCTACTTAGGAGGCTGAGGCAGCAGAATCACTTGAACCCGGGAGGCGGAGGTTGCAGTGAGCTGAGATCTCACCACTGCACTCCAGCCTGGGCAACAGGTCAAGACTCCATCTCAAAAAAAAAAAAAAAAGAGAGCAAGAGAGGGGCCCAGGAGGCCATTCCCACCCCTCATACCCTGATTTGGGCTTAAGAAGAAAAATATCTTCCCCTGAGGAACTGTCTCCCCGCAGAATGCACCCTGTAGCCTCCCTGTCTTGGCTGACATGCCCCCTTTGATAGAGAACTCACTCCTCCAGACGCCTACCAGCCCTGTCCCGGATGTCTCTGGGCCTAACCCTTGTGCTGAGCTAAGCCCCTCCCCTTTGGGTTTTCAGAGCTGAGAGGGGAGGGTCGTTCCTCCCAGGCGCCATCTTCCTTGTCGCAGATTTGGAAATGTGTGTGTAGCAACGATGGCCCCCGGGGACTCCAACCTCAGGGGAAGGGCCATCCCTAGTGACTCCCTGGTCCCGCCAGCTGCTTACTGCCGCAGACCCTGGGACCTGTCCCCGGACCCCATCCCTACTCACCCAGTGAGTCCACGGCTCCCATCCAGGCTTCCCCTACCGTCTGCTTTCTGATGAGGCCTCCTCCCCATCCACCTGGCCCCAGCTCAGGCCTCCTCCTCCCTCAGCTGAACCTTGCCATAGCCTCCTCCCTGGCCTTCCAGCCTCCTCCCTGGCCTCCCAGCCTCCTCCCTGGCCTCCCAACCTCCAGTTTTGCACCTTGCCCATCCCCTACATTGGCCCCAAAGGGATATCTGCGATCAACCTGGCCGGTCTCCTCCCTTGCTCTAAACCATATGTGGCTCCCCACTGCCCTAGGAGAAAGTCCAGGCTTCTCAGCCTCGAACTGCAGCCCCATCTTCTATGGCTCCTCCGGGCTGCCTGTTGCCACCTCCCAGCCTTTCTTCTTGTCCACAGCAAATCCAACCCAGGCGTCATCCCCTCTAGGGCACCTTTACATGTACACACACACACACACACAATCGATACACACCTGCATGTGCTCACAAACGTTCACAATCACCCACAATACTGACATTCACACTCATGCACACACACACATACACACACACAATCGATACACACCTGCATGTGCTCACAAACGTTCACAATCACCCACAATACTGACACTCACACTCATGCACACACACACACACACCTGCCCGCAAATGCACCTGCAGATGCACACACATGCACTTCCTCCCCCAGGGCCCAGGCATACTCACACGCTCACACACATGTAGAAACACACGGGCACACACACACGTGCCAGTATCTACACG
Organism: Leontopithecus rosalia; assembly: GCA_028533165.1. Lineage (NCBI taxonomy): Eukaryota > Metazoa > Chordata > Mammalia > Primates > Cebidae > Leontopithecus > Leontopithecus rosalia. The sequence goes on along the minus strand of CM052668.1, from coordinate 2,212,830 downwards.
CTAGCACACAATGGCACACTTATCCATCTGTATTCACACACACCCCTCGTGCACACAGCACTCACATAACACTCTCCTACCAGTAATGACATGCTCAAACATGTGCTCACACACACATGCATGCATGTACTCTCTCAGGCACACTCACAAATGTGTACTTACCCACACACACACCTGTAATACATCCATGCACACACACACTATGCGTGCATGCTCACCTCCACATCTGCACACACCTACATGCATATACCCGCGCAAGGGACCACAGTCAGGGACCGCACCTCTTTCTGCACTTGTGCTCCCTCTGAAGGACAGCCAGGAGCTACTGATGACAGTGATGGTAAGACTATGGCCTGTTTCATCCCTGTCCCCCTCACCCCTTTCCCATGCCCACCCCCATGGCCAAGGGCAGCTGCAACTCACCGGCATGGTCTGGCTCCCATGCAAGGCGTGGATGGCCGCCTGCGCCTCCGTGTGGGAGGAGAACTTCACGAAAGCACAGCCTGCTCCGAGAGAAGGAGATAGAGGAGTGATGGGGTCACAGGACTGGTGGAGCAGGGGACACCGGAGAGTGGACAGAGAGACCTATATGGCCAGTGTCGGCCACATGCTCCCAGGGAGAGCTGATGACAGAAAGACAGCCAGCCATTTGCTCAGACAGATAGCTGGACAGGCAGCCAGACCAAGGGTCAGAATGGAGGAGAATCGCACAGATAGACGGCCACAGAGTTAGACGAAGAGCTGGTCACCCATGCAGCCAGTCAGCCTGCCTGCCATGCGTTCATTTAGTCAGCCAGCCATCCAGATAGCTGGTTAGACGGTCAGTCACAGAGTTTGTGAAGCACACAAACTCTGTGATGGACAGATGAACAGTGCAAGGCTAGGCACCGTCAGGGACGAGGTCCCGTCCATCAGAACAAATGACAGGACCAGAGACCAGATAGTTACGATCAGATATGCAGAGTTAAAGTGACAGACTGCGGGACACACAGTCCCATGGGCAGAGTCAGCAGAGACATGTGTGGGTCCAGACAGATGGACCTGTCTGAGCCAGCCAGATAGATGGAAATGATCAACCACCAGGCCTGAGCAGACCCAGACAGAGCCACACAAGCAGACCAGAGACCACCAGACACAGGCTAATGCAAACACAGTCCCACGGACAAAGTCATAGAACAGGCAGAGGCCACCAGACCCAGCTCCAGACTGACAGAGTACTGTGGAAGGACCAGCCATATTGTGGGGGGAGGGGGTGGAATGTTCTGGAATTACATAGTGGTGATAGTTGCTTGGCTTTATGAATAGAAAAAATGCACTTCATTGTACATTTTCTTTTTTAGATGACGTCTCACTTTGTTGCCCAGGCTGGAATGCAATGGCGCCATCTTGGCTCACTGCAATCTCCACCTGCCAGAGGCCTCAGCCTCCCAAGTAGCTGGGATTACAGGTACCCACCACCACGCCTGGTTAATTTTTGTATTTTTAGTAGAGATGGGGTTTTGCCATGTTGGCCAGGCTGGTCTTGAACTCCTGACCTCAAGTGATCCACCTGCCTTGGCCTCCCACAGTACTGGGATTACAGGCATGAGCCACTACGCCCGGCCTCACTGTGCATTTTAAAAGGGTGAATTTGGTGGGATGTGGATGGCATCTCAATTTTAAAAAGGAAGAACCAGGCAATGCTCTGAAACCATCGGACACATTCAGTCCTAGTAAGGTAGGAAAGACCAGAATGATCGGTTCCAGATGAGCTCTGTGGACAGAGACCCCCAGACACGGTCATTTGAACTCTCAAGAAGGAAGACAGCCAGACAGGCAGAGACCACCACAGTCAGTTATACGGACAAATCATATAGACACAGACAGAACCAGGCGGAAACAGTTCTACGAACAGTCAGGTGGACGAATCCGAGACCACAGGACACAGGTAACTGTGTCTCTGGAGAAGCCCCGCCCCTCCCCAGACTCCGCCTCATCCCAAGGCCACGCCCCTGCATTACCATTCACATGCAGCCCCTGGAAAAGCTCTGCCCCTCCCCAACCACGCCCCATTCCAAGGCCACGCCTCTGCATCTCCGCCCTCCCCACCGCAGCCCCGCCCCTCTTCAGGGCCCGTCCCCAGAGCCAGCATACAAAGAGAGCATGCAGGTAGAATCATGCGGGAGCAGTCTCTACCCAGCCCCACCTCCGTGAACCAGCTCCTACCCACCAGCCCCAGACTCCTATGGGCCTCGCCCCGCCCCACCTGGCCAGCCCCACTCACTGTGGGCTCAGCCCCGCCCTCTCCCATGGCCCCTCACCCTGGAGCTAGTCCCTCCTAACCCTACGAATTCCACCCCTCTCTGTAGCCCTCCCCTGCCCAACACCCCACTTCTGCAGCCTCACCCATAGACTTCACCTCTGGTGAAACCTCGGGCCTCTCCAGGGCCAGCTCCTCCCTACCCTGCAGCCCCAGCCCTCCCCAAGGGCGCACACTTGGTAAAGCCCCTCCCCTCCCTAGGGTCTTGCTCGAGAGGCCCCGCCCCCAGAGCAGCTCCCCTCCACCCTGCAGCCCCGCCTCCTCCCAAGACTCCGCCCCCTGCAGCCTCACCCAGACTCCACCCCTGAGAAGCCCCGCCCCTTTCCAGGGTCCCACCCTATAGCCGGCCCCTCCCCAAGGCCCGCCCCTGCAATTTCACCCCTCCCGGCCCCGCCCCTGCAGCCTCACTATAGCTTCCATCCCTGGAGAAGCCCCGCCCCTCCCCAGGGTCCCACCCTACAGCCGGCTCCTCCCTACGCTGCAGGCCCCGCCCTCCCCACAGGCCCCGCCCCTCTCGCAGTCCCGCCCCGGGCCCCGCCCATCACCTTTGCTGCTGCCGTCAGGCCCCCGGAGCACGGTGCACTCGTCGATGACCCCGAAGGGCTGGAACAGCCGCAGCACGTCCTCCTCTGACTGCTGCTTGTTCAGCATCCCCACGAACAGCTTCCGGTCCCCTGTGGGCGGCGACACCCACCTCAGCCGAGTCCCCGGCCTCCGGGAGGGCCTCCGGGATTTCTCCCTCCCTCCCTCCAGCAGAGTGGAGGCGGCAGGGCAGGAAGATGCGGCGCCCAGGTCCTGCCGGCTCCGGTTCTGCGCCTGCGAGGGAGGACCCAGCCGCGCCCTTTCCTTGCCCCGGATCTCTCCACCCTCCCACGGGCCCTGCAGGTTCCCATCTCCGGGCTTTTGCCCAGGCGGCGCGCCCGCCTGGAATGCACTCCCTGCAGTCTTTTGGGGTCTCCGCTCCACTGCTCCCCCTCCAGGCGGAGATGACCTCTCCCTCTGGTGCACTCAGAGAGCCCGCACCGAACTCCACGGCTAGCGGCTGCCTGGCCGGGCCTGGGTTCCTGTCTGTCTTTCTGTCTGCCCCCCGTACCTGCCAGGTGGAGATGGGCACTGACGGTCCCTGGACCCTCTTGGTGCCCAGCAGAGGCCCCTGCCCAACCTTGTCGGGATCAAGAGGGGACAGGCAGTCACCATCTGTGGAATGGAGTGAGGGTTCACGTGCTCACAGGACCAGGGGCCCTGGCAGCCTGGACCCTTTGCCGGGTGGGGCTGGGCTGGAACCTGGTCTGAGGCAGGGGCTGGGCCAGCCTCTCCCGTGTGAGCTCTGTCCCTTTGGATAATCGCATGCTCCCTGGTAATGGGGAACGTGGTGGCTTCATCTCCGAGGGACGGCGAGCTGGGTTACTATGGAAACCGCTCTCGGCAGCTGTCACTCATGGGGGTGGGAAGGAGAGGGAGAAGCCAGCAGAGAGACTGAGAATCAGGCAGAGAGAGAAAGATCAGAGAGAGCACGTGCGAGAGAGACTGCGAGAGACAGAGAATAAGAGGGACGAAGAGACAGAGAAGAGAAAAAGGAGAAAGAGATACACAGAGGGCGATGGAGAGAGAGAGAAATAGAGTGGAGACATACAGACCCCACCTTGCTACTCCCTGTCCCATGCTGGCAGCCAGGGTGGAAAGTGCGAAAGGGGCTCCCAGCCCAGAGGGCCTTTACCGGGCTCCTACATATACCTAGAGGTCCTAACACTCCTGGCCCACACCACTCAACCAAGTCTGGCTGCCCCTCTTCAGTCTCCACTTGAGGTGGAGAAGAAATATACACATTTCCAAGAATGACTAGCTTTGGGTCCCAAGGAACAGCCGAGTATGCCCCCGCCATGGGGACGTCCTGACACCAAGCTCCAGCCCCACACAGATCCCAGTGGCTCCAGCCTCCCACAGTCAAGCACACACGTGCAAACGCCCATGAGCAGGCCGGGCACACGAACATGCACGCGGGCAGGAAGGCATCCCACTGCACACCGTTCACGCGTGCTCATGTGCACCAGCTACAGAAACACAAATGCACACGTGCACAGACTCACACACATCTGCACACAGGCAAGCCGGGTGTGCACTCCTATACACACACATTCAGGCATGCACATACAAGCATACAAACATTTGCACACAGACTCCAGAGAGCAATCCACAGCCCTTCAGGCCCCCATCGTCTGTGTTTAAAGCCCTCGATTATTGCACCCTGAAGGGAGTGGGGCATTTCAACCTCTAGGGGGAAGGCGGCTGGACCTGGCTAGACCCCTCCATCCTCCCTTGGGGTCTATGGACATAGCCCCTGCTGCTCTCGGGAACCCCTGCCGCTCCCCCCATCGAGAGGTGCGTCAGCAGGCATGCGACTACTGCGTGCTTTGCAGCAGGGAGGCCAGTCCCAGATCCACAGGCTCGGCCACTGTCCCTTTGGGGGAGAGAGGAAGGAAGAGATTTTCCTTCTTCTCCCATTCCTCTGCCAACCCCCAGCCTGGCAGCCACAGAGAGATGACAACTACCTCCGCGGCTTTCGCTGTCCGCAGGCTTCACCTGGATTGGCCGCGCCATCTGCAGAGAGAGGGGGAAGGGAAAAGTCAGGCTCCGCGGTGGGCGCGTGGTGGGCGGGGGCTTTGCCTGAGCTCTGCCGTGCAGCCCTGCTCACATCCCACCACCAGCCCTCAGCACCCCACTAACACCCCAGTCAAAGCAAATGACACACAGTCCCACCTACAAGGGGACTTGTGTGGCGAACTCTTAGTTAGCCCTCAAAACCCAACAACAATATCCCTTCCTTCAGGAAAACTTCTTGCTTCCCCAAATGCGATAGGCCAGATTCCTCCAGTCTCTTTATACAATTTGACTTTGCAGTTCCTACCATCAAGAACCAGAGTCTATTTCCCCACTCCTGGCACTTGAACTTGGCCAAGTGACTTGCTGTGACCCACAGAATGTGGTGGAAGTTAAGTTGTGGGAGTTCTGAGCCTAGGCCTCCAGGGACCTTGGAAGCCTGAGACTGCCCAGTGGAGAAGCCTGAGGAGGCCCCTCCCCCTCCTCTCCTGCTAAGTCCAGTGGAGTCTCAGCTGACTGCGGCGGCTGAGTGACCCCAAGAGAGGCCGACAGAAGAACTGTCCAGCTGAGACCACACCGAGCTTTGCAGAATTCAGAACAAATACAATTACTGGAGTCGTTTGTTACTCAGCAGTGCTGACCGATACACCAAGGCAGCCACAGCTGAGACCACACCGAGCTTTGCAGAATCCAGAACAAATACAATTACTGGAGTCGTTTGTTACTCAGCAGTGCTGACCGATACACCAAGGCAGCCACAGCTGAGACCTCACTGAGCTTTGCAGAATCCAGAACAAATACAATTACTGGAGTTGTTTGTTACTCAGCAGTGCTGACTGATACACCAAGGCAGCCACATTCAGCCACATCTCCCGAGAGCTTTGGGAGGGGTCATACCTGAGTGGACCCGCCTGCCATCTGGATTCATTGTTCTAGACACTTTTGTCCCCCGCCCTGGGCACTGAAAATCATGTTTAATGAAAAAACAAATTCTCCCTTGCACCAACCCTCACGACATACCCAGTCCTAGGTATGAGCTAATTCGGATATTTGAGAACAGGTTCCAGGGAAGTGAGAGTTGGGGAGGCATTTGTATCTCCACTGGTCCTGGGACAGAACCAACCTGATGTCTGTGGCAAACTCCTATTCAACCTTCAAAACCCAACTTAAAAGTCCCCATGCAGGGACTCTTCCTACTCCTCTGGGCTCCTTCCTCCCTCTGTCTCAGGGCCAGAAGTGTCTATGTCTTGTTCTGTCTCTCTCCAGACGGGACCACAGTATCTCCCCACATGGGGAGGGACACATGGAGGAAATGGAGAAACCTGATGAACAGAAGGGGCCAGAAGGAAGTGGCCAACTTCCACCAACACAGAGAGGCGTCTGGAATGGGAAAGACTGCTAGTCTCAGAGCTTTTTCCAAGTCAGACAAACTTGAAATCAATCCCCACGCCCCCGAGCCCTGTGGGTTCCAAAGTCCTCTTTCTACTCTTCTGACTTTTGAGTTTCAGCAGAGAACACGCTTGAAAAATGCCTGGTTTTCTTTTTTTCTTTTTTTTGAGGCGGAGTCTCGCTCTGTCGCCAGGCTGGAGTGCAGTGGGGCGATCTCGACTCACCCCAGCCTCCGCCTCCTGGGTTCAAGCTATTCTCCTGCCTCAGCCTCCCGAGTAGCTGGGATTACAGGCGCGCGCCACCATGCCCAGCTAATTTTTGTGTTTTCAGCAGAGACAGGGTTTCACCTTGTTGACCAGGATGGTCTGGATCGCCTGACCTCATGATCCGTCCGCCTCGGCCTCCCAAAGTGCTGGGATGACAGGCGTGAGCCACTGCGCCCGGCCAAATGCCAGGTTTTCTAATCACAGCACAGCTGCCCAACACGCTTCAGAGAGAGGTGCGGTTTTCACCCCATTCTACAGACGTCAACATCGAGGTTTCTGTTATTTGTCTAAGAGAGAAGTTATCTGTGTAAGGCCATGGTGAGTGAAGACTTTCTGGACTCCAGATTCAGTGATATGTCCACCCACTCCTATAAACAAGGCCTCCTCCCCATCTCTGACCCCCAAAGTCCCCTCCCCACGGAGCCCTGTCCCTTGTGATCTGACCCCTTCTCTAAGCCCCATCCCAGCTCCGTGTCCTCTCTCCCACCCTGAGCAACCCCTCGGTCTGCACTCCCTCTGCATGTCCACCCGCCCCCCAAGCTGCCCTCTTCTCTTCGAGCCCCTCCCGCTTCAGAGGCTCTTCCTCATCTCTGGGTCCCCTCCCCTCTCCAAGACCCTCTCCCATTCTGACACCCTCCTTCCTGAGTGTATGTCCTCGGCACATACGGTTTCTTCAATCTGAACTCAGCCTTGGGGGCCCCAGAACCAGAGAGGCCCCTGCCTCCCTGCCCCTGTCTTCCCAATCCTCCCCGCCCAACCTTCCTGCCCCCCCAGCCACACCCTCAGAGGGACCCTGATTACCTAAGAGAGGAAAACCTCCGTGCCCCTCCCCCACCCAGTTAGCTGGACCTCCTTCCCACCCCATGCCCCCCATGCATACACACCCGGGCCCTTTCCACCTGGGTACCACACCCTGCTAGGCTGGAGGCAGGAGGGGAGACGGTTTCAACCAGATGGGAGCAGCTTCTGGGCTGGGAGGGGGTGCCAGGGGAGGTGGGGAGAGATGGGGGGGCACCTGCAGGAGCTCCAGCCTCCTGCTCCCCCCCACCCCTCCCACCCCACCTCCGTTGGCCCTCACCTCCTCCCCCCTCCCAGCACCTTGGGCAGATGAGGATGGGGTTGCCATGGCAACGCTGATTCACCACACGGAAGCTGGCAATTGTTGTTGCCATGGAAACCGCCTCTTAGGGGCGAGCCCAGCTCCTGCCTTGCACAAAAGAGATATTTAAATATAATCTTCTGGAGATGGACGAGGGAGGCGGGGAGGGGCGGCTTCGGGGAGAGAATCTGCCCCCATCACTGAACCCTCCACCCTCACCTTGTTCTGGGGTTGGGGGGCTGGGGTACCTGCTCCCCATATCCCCCACCCGTCTCATAGATTGGGCCCTTCCGCTTCCTACTGGGAGGTCCCTTTCCCCCTCCTGGGTCACCTCAGCAGCCAGGGAGAGGGGGTTCTGGTCTGGTCCAGAGAAGCCAGCTGGGTAGCCCCCTCCTCTCCAGGCCTCCACACCAAAGCCGAACTCCAAGGCCCGGCTGTCCCCACCCCGCGGCCCAGCGCCCACCTTACCCACCGGCCTGGAGACCCGCGCCAGGCTGGCATCCACGTGCTGCCGCCCGCCCGCCCGGCTGTCCGGGGCGCACAGGCGCGCACCCGCCGCACTGCACGCTCGGGCCAGGAGGAGGCGTGCCAGGAGGGGATCTGGGTCTCCCCACACCCCACCCCTCCTGTCGCCCATGCCCGTCCATCTGGCTCTGCCCACCTCCTCCCGGCTCCCTCTCTCCATCTGTCCCGCCGAGGTCTCTGCAGAGGGCTCTCCCTCCCTCCTCCACCTTCTCTGGCTCCCCATTGCCACGTCCCTTCCCTGACCCTTCTCTTCCTCTCCATTTCTTCAGCAACATTCCTGCTGTGCCCCATGCTGAGTAATTTTGGAACTCCAGGAAGGACCCTCCACTAGCCTGGCAGAGGGGGAGACAGAGCCAGACACAAGCTCTCCCATGGGGTCAGGGTTGGAGCTGGGAGAGCCGAGGGCAGAGGGCAGTGAAGTGCCAAAGGCTGTCCTGGGCCTGAATTGAAGATGGAAAATTGACAGTGGGTTTTGGAGTAGAAGTAGGGGTTTGGAGAGGTTGGACACAATTTCTCATGTTGGAGCAATACCTACATCTGCTGACCCATTTAGTGTAAGGATAACTTAATGAGATGAAAACATTCATTCCCATTTTACAGATGGGCAAACAAAGGCCAGATAGAAGGGAGAGGTTGGGAGGCCAAGGTGGGAGGATCCCCTGAACCCAAGGAGTTTGAGGCTGCAGTGAGCTATGATCACCCCACCACACCCCAGCCTGGATGACAGAGCCAGACCCTATCTCTACAGAAGGGAGAGGGGCAGGAGGCAGGTGCTCTGAGGACCCAGCCATCCCTCCAACCAAGGGGTCCTGTGGGCTGAGGAGCGTCTTGCACTGTGGGCATGGGTGTGCTTGCACGGGGTGGCTGAGAAACAGTCTCTTATGTCTGACCTGTGTATGCTAGAGATGGGGAAACTGAGGCCCCTTGGGGATGGGCAATGGGAATGACTGCAGAGGAATCTCTCGCAGTGAGGCTAGGGCGGCCAAGGAGTCTCCAGGATTTGCAAAGTTGTGCCCTTAGAAGAGTACAGATTCAGAGGAGGGGCCGGGCGCGGTGGCTCACGCCTGTAATCCCAGCAGTTTGGGAGGCCAAGGCGGGTGGATCACCTGAGGTCAGGATACCAGCCTGGCCAGCATGGTAAAACCCTGTTTCTACTAAAAATACAAAAAATTGGCTGGGCGTGGTGGTGGGCGCCTGTAATCCCAGCTATTCAGGAGGCTGAGACAGAAGAATCATTTGAACCCGGGAGGCAGAAGGTGCAGTGAGCCAAGTTCACACCATTGCACTCCAGCTTGAGCAACAAGAGTGAAACTCCATCTAAAAAAAAAGAGAGAGAGATTCAGGGGTAGCCCCAGATGGGTTATTTGCAGGTGGTGTGGAGGGAAGGAAGGAAGATGGACCCCTCGTCTGGGCTGCCCCAGACACCATTCGCCTTCCTCACCTCCTAGCTAGGCGCCAGCCCAGCCTCTCTGAAACACCCAGGCTAAGCACTGCCCTGCTCTAAAGGCTGCTGTGGCTCCCTATTGCCCTCTGAATAGAGGCTCAGCGCCTCATCCTGGCATTCGAGGGCCCTTTGCTGCTCAGCCCTGGTCGTTCCTCCCCACCCCTCCTGCCATGGCCCCCTGAACATGGCCAGTGATGGAATCACCCCCGCTGCATCCCATCCTTGCCCTTCAAATGCCACCTCCCCCGTGAAGCCTTCCGTGCTCTCTCTCCATCTGCTTCCACTGCCTTGCCCAGGCATTGCCTCGATTGCGAACCCTCCCCCCTAAACACACACACTACCCTTCCCTCAGGGGAGCTCCGGTGGGAACAGGGGCAGAAGGGCACCAGAATCTGTGACCCTCCTTTCCCCAACAAGAGCCTAGCCCAGGGTCCACACATGACAGCGGAAATGAAACACGGGTTTTTAGACTCCTCAGAAAGCAAAACCCAGGCCCCATCCCTGTGGGCCAAGAGCATGCTGGGCACAGTGCCTGGCATGGGAAGTCACCCAAGAGCTGATGCCAGGCAGTGTCTTACAATTCGGTGCCTGCAGAAGCCCAGAAAGATGACACAACGCCCCAAGTCTTGCAGCTTGACACACCCGGGATGGTTCATTCATTTATTCTGTGCCTGTGCGCCGAGCTTGGGCGTTGAGTTCAGCACCCAGAAGGCCTCACCTTACCTCACAACAGGTATACCCCTATACTAGGGGCTGGGTATAATCCCAGTACTTTGGGAGGCTGAGGCGCGCGGATCGCCTGGGGTCAGGAGTTCGAGACCAGCCTGGCCAACATAGTGAAACCTCGTCTCAACTAAAATACAAAAATTAGCCGGGCGTGGTGGCGCGTGCCTGTAATCCCAGCTACTCGGGAGGCTGAGACAGGAGAATCGCTTGAACCCAGGAGGTGGAGGTTGCAGTGGGCTGAGATCGCAACACTGCTCTCCAGCCTGGGTGACAAGAGCAAGACTGTCTCAAAAACACAAAACAAAGCACCACTTCTATGGTCCCATTTTACAGATGATGAAACTGAGGTCGGGAGGTGGAAACGTCAGACGCCGGGTATTTCAAGGCCCCCTTGCCCATTCTCAGGTTTGGTCTGACTGTGGGCCAAGTCCTGCGGCGTGGAGGTAAGCACAGGAGATGGGGGTCCTGCCAGGGGCCCCCTCTGCGACCCCCGTGTGCACGGAGGGGGTTTCAGGAGGGCAACATTGCTCAAAGCAGCTGCCATGTCTGAGCAGTGAAGGACTCCCAGACACACAAATTAACCTCTTTCCAGGGAAATGAGATGAGCGGCAGCGTGGCCGAGGGCGCTGGGATGTCCCTCAGCCCCCAAGACT
>CM052668.1:2180682-2201731 GCA_028533165.1 Leontopithecus rosalia | reverse complement strand
GTCCCAGTGCGGGGGCGTGGGGGCACTGTCCCAGTGGCGGGGGGGGGGCACTGTCCCAGTGCGGGGGCGTGGGGGCACTGTCCCAGTGCGGGGGCGTGGGGGCACTGTCCCAGTGGCGGGGGGGGCACTGTCCCAGTGCGGGGGCGTGGGGGCACTGTCCCAGTGCGGGGGCGTGGGGGGGCTCTCCATCTCAGGGAACCCCAGGCTGTGGCTCCGGGGATGGGACGTGCTGCCCAGGGCTGTGTCGGCCCAGCCGGCAGCTTCCCGTGGAATCTGAGCCTCGATTCCAGGGTCCCACGGTCCATTCCAGAATCTATTCTGGGATTGCGTTATTCAATTTCGGATCCTATTCCAGAATGCTGAGATTTGATTAAACCACGTCCCCCACGGACGCTGCTGTCACACTCGTGCGGGAACCGGAAAGTTGGGGGGGCGCTGTCACTTCAGAAAGCAGTGGTATTGGGTGGGGGGAGGGTGCCAGGAGGAGGGGGGAGAAGCAGAAAGTTAGCAAATGACCTGGGTCACTCACTCCCCTCCTGGCTTATAAAGAGACAGAAGGGTCCACTCCTACTGTCCCCCCAACACACACACACACACACACACACACACACACACACACACACACAGGTGTTTTTGGTGGGGGAATCAGGGCGCAGGAGAGATGGTGGCTGCTTTGGTGTCTCATGTGACCCAGCTCCTCCCTGACTCCCGGGCGGTGCTCGTGCAGGAGTGTGCAGGCACGTGAGCCGCCTGGGTGGGCTTTTCCAGCACGAGGCCAACCTCATGCTCCAGCTCCCTGCAGAGAAGCCAGCCATCAGCAGACGCCCAGATGAACCAGCGTGCTCAGACGTGGCTGGCAGACCAGCGGGCGGAGGTCTTCTGCCCCAGCAGCCCCCACCTGCCCCTCACCAGCCTCCCATTCTCATTCCAAAAGGCTGGCTCCATTTCTGCAGGCATTCCCGGCACAGCCCACAGGTCTCGCCTTTGCTAATCGGGTGGGTGTAAGCCACAGAGGCTGATGCTCTCGGATCTGAACTTCTGGGGATACCCTCAAGAGAAATGTCATCTGTGTCCACCAGAAAACACCCTGGAGGATCTCTATTGTCACAGCAGATACTGGAGACAATCCAAGTGTCCCCCAACAGGGGGATGGATCAGTAAATGACGTATTTGCACACTGGAATACTAGACAGCAGTGAAAAACCACTGATACACACAACAGTTCTTAGAAATTTGTGCGTAGGCCGGGCATGGTGGTTCACGCCTGTAACCCCAGCACTTTGGGAGGCCAAGGCAGGCAGATCACAAGGTCAGGAGATCAAGACCATCCCGGCTAACACAGTGAAACCCCGTCTCTACTAAAAATACAAAAATTAGCCAGGTGTGATGGCGGGCGCCTGTAGTCCCAGCTTTTTGGGAGGCTGAGGCAGGAGAATCACTTGAACTCAGGAGGTGGAGGTTGTAGTGAGCTGAGATCATGCCACTGCACTCCAGCCTGGGTGACAAGAGCAAGAATTCATCTCAAAAAAAAAAAAAGAAGAAGAAAAAGAAAAAAAAGAAATTTTTGATAATTTATACCTTAATTTGTATGTAATCAAACTTTCGGGGACTGAGGTGGGCGGATCACCTGAGGTCAGGAGTTCAAGACCAGCCTGACCAACATAGTGAGACCCCATCTCTACTAAAAGTACAAAAATTAGCTGGGCATGGTGGTGGGCGCCTGTAGTCCCAGCTATTTGGGAGGCTGAGGCAGGAGAATCACTTGAATCCAGGAAGCGGAGGTTGCAGTGAGCCGAGATTGTGCCACTGGGCACAATCTGGGCAACGGAGCAAGACTCCCATCTCAAAAAAAAAAAGAGTAAGTAAGTAAAAGAAAGAAGAATGCTCTGCCCGGAGGCAGAGCAGCCGCCTGGGCTGCGTATTGGCTATTTTTACGGTGATTTCTTGATCATATGTTAAACAAGGGGTGGATTATTCATAAGTTTTCTGGGAAAGGAGTGGGCAGTTCCTGGAGCTGAGGGCTCCTCCACCTTCAGGATAACTTCCTGACGTTGCCATGGCGTTTGTAAACTGTCATGTCACTGGCGGGAGTGTCTCAAGACACTGTCTGAAAAAAAAACCAAAAACCAAGCCGGGCATGGTGGCTCACACCTCTAATTCCAGCACTTGGAGAGGCTGAGGCAGGCAGATCACGAGGTCAAGAGATTGAGACCATCATGGCCAACTTGGTGAAACCCCATCTCTATTAAAAATACAAAAAATTAGCTGGGCGTGGTTACATGCTCCTGTAGTCCCAGGTACTCGGGAGGCTGAGGCTGGAGGATTGCTGGAACCTGGCAGGTGGAGGCTGCAGTGAGCTAAGATTGTGCCATTGCACTGCAGCCTGGGTGACACAGCAAGACTCCATCTAAAAAAAAAAAAAAAAAGGCCAGGCACAGTGGCTCACACCTGTAATCCCAGCACTTTGGGAGACTGAGGCAGGTGGATCACCTGAGGTCAGGAGTTCGAGACCAGCCTGGCAAACATGGTGAAACTCTATCTTTACTAAAAAAAATACCAAAGTTAGCTGGGCGTGGTAGCAGGTGCCTGTAATCCCACTTACTCGGGAGGTTGAAGTGGGGAGAATCGCTTGAACCTGGGAGGTGGAGGTTACAGTGAGCTGGGATTGCATCACTACACTCCAGCCTGGGCAAAAGAACGAGACTCCCTCTCAAAAAATAAAGAAAGAAAGAAAAGCCAAGTGGATACAAATCCACCTGCAGGACTGTGTCTGAGCTGCTGCTCCTGGCTCACTGCCTATGGGGTGGGCCTGCTCTGCAGAGAAGAGGACCTGATGCTGCTTCCACTGTCACCACAATAAAAGTTACTACCACCACCAGCTGGCCCTTGAATTCTGTCCTGGGTGAAGCCAAGAACCCTCCCAGGCTAAGCCCTTGTCTGCCCTGCATCAGTAGTGCACGGCAGCCTCCACCTCCGGGGCTCAAATGTTCCACCCACCTCCACCTCCTGAGTAGCTAGGACTCCAGGCACAAGCCACCACACCTGACTAGTTTTCTTATTTTTTGTAGAGACGGGATTTGCTATGTTTCCCAGGCTGGTCTCAAACTCCTGGGCTGAAGCGATCCTCTGTCTCGGCCTCCCAAAGTGCTGGGATTACAGGTGTGAGCCGCCATACCCAGCCTTCCATGGATGAATCTCATCATCATTATATTAAGTGAAACAGGCCAGACACAGCAGCTCACACCTGTAATCCCAGCACTTTGGGAGGCCGAGGTGGGCAGATCACTTGAGGTCAGGAGTTCAAGACAAACCTGGCTAACACGGTAAAATCCCCTCTCCACTGAAAATACAAAAAAATAGGCCGGGCCTGGTGGCTCACATCTGTAATCCCAGCACTTTGGGAGGCCAAGGTGGGCGGATCACCAGGTCAGGAGTTTGAGACCAGCCTGGCCAACATGGTGAAACCCCGTCTCTACTAAACATACAAAAATTAGCCTAGTGTGGTGGCACACACCTGTAGTCCCAGCTACTCCAGAGACTGAGGCAAAAGAATCTACTGAACCCAGGAGGCGGAGGTTGCAGTCAGCGGAGATCGCGCCATTGCACTCCAGCCTGGCAACAGAACAAAACTCTGTCTCAGAAAAAAAAAGAAAAGGAAAAAAAAAGAAAAAGAGTGAAACAAGAAGGCACACATCAGAAGATGACACAGACTATTAGCACATTTTTGTTAGGTCAAGAGGAAAACAGGCAAAAAAAAAAAAAAAAAAAACCCACGTAGGGTTTTAGGGACATATTTATAAAAGGCTAAACCAGGGCCGGGCGCGGTGTCTCACGCCTGTAATCCCAGCACTTTGGGAGGCCGAGGCGGGTGGATCACGAGGTCAAGAGATCGAGACCATCCTGGTCAACATGGCGAAACCCCGTCTCTACTAAAAATACAAAAAATTAGCTGGGCACGGTGGCGCGTGCCTGTAATCCCAGCTACTCGGGAGGCTGAGGCAGGAGAATTGCCTGAACCCAGGAGGCGGAGGTTGCGGTGAGCCGAGATCGCGCCATTGCACTCCAGCCTGGGCAACAAGAGCGCAACTCCGTCTCAAAAACAAATAAATAAAAATAAATAAAGAAATAAATAAAAAGCTAAACCATAAGCCTTTTTTCTCAGTTGGGGTCTCCCTATGTTGCCCAGGCTGGTCTCAAGATCCTGGGCTCAAGTGATCCTCGTGCGTCAGCCTCCTGAGTAGCTGGGATTACAGGTGCGCACCACTGTGCCAGGTAAAACCGGGAAGGAAAGCAAGGGCATGCTAGTGGCAATCAGGACGGTGGCTCGTCCAGCAGGAAGGAAAGGTTTGGGCTCAGGAACACGGGACGGGGTGCATTCCAGGGCAGCGGCTGGGCAGTGGCAACGAAGGAGCTTGTTTCGTAATTATTTATGTTTGGGGCGCTTTTCTGTCAATATGTAGTACTTTTAATTGTATTTATTTATTTATTATCTTTTTTGAGACTCTCACTCTCTTGCCCAGACTGGAGTGCAGTGGTGGGATCTCAGCTCACTGAGACCTCCGCCTCCCAGGTTCAAGCAATTCTCCTGCCTCAGCCTCCCAAGTAGCTGGGATCACAGGCGCGCGCCATCATGCCCGGCTTATTTTTGTGTTTTTAGTAGAGACTGGGTTTCACTAAGTTGGCCAGGCTGGTTTGGAATTCCTGACCTCAAGTGATCCACCTGCCTCCACCTCCCAGATTTCTGGGATTACAGGCGTGAGCCACCGCGCCCAGCCATGTGTAGTACTTTTAAATAGTTTAAGAAATATTATTTGGCCCGGCGCGGTGGCTCACGCCTGTCATCCCAGCACTTTGGGAAGCCGAGGCGGGTGGATCACCAGGTCAAGAGATCGAGACCATCCTGGCCAACATGGTGAAACCCCGTCTCTACTAAAAATACAAAAATTAGCTGGGTGTGGTGGCGCGCGCCTGTAGTCCCAGCCACTTGGGAGGCTGAGGCAGGAGAATTGCTTGAACCCGGGAGGTGGAGGTTGCAGTCAGCTGAGATGATGCCATTGCACTCCAGCCTGGTGCCTGGCAACAGAGTGAGACTCTGTCTCAAAAAAAAAAAAAAAAAGAAAAGAAATATTAGTTTGTCATTTGTTTCTTTTTAGAAACTGTGTCTTCCTCAGTCACCCAGGCTGGAGTGCAGTGGCACAATCTCGGCTCACTGCAACCTCCATCCACCGGGTTCAAGTGATTCTCAAGCCTCAGCCTTCTGAATAGCTGGGATTACAGGGGTACACCACCACGCTTAGCCAATTTTTTTGTATTTTTAGTAGAGACTGGGTTTCACCATGTTGGTCAGGCTAGTCTCGAACTCCAGAGCTTATGTGATCTGCCCGCCTCTGCCTCCCAAAGTGCTGAGATTACAGGTGGGAGCCACTGTACCCAGGCTGGTCTCCCCTCTTCCAAATGGGGCTAGCAGCAGCCCCAGCCTCCTGGGCTGACATGGCAGTGAGGCGAGGTCACCCAGCAGTGCTGGAGGATGATGACAATGTGTACCCCTGGCCCCTTATAGAAGGCTGGGGAAACTGAGGCACAGACAGAGAAGGACACTGCTTAAGATCCCACCCAACACCCATGAGCTTCCACTGAAGAGAGACCTCAAACCCCGCAATCTGGACATTTTATGACACCACGTGTCTGTGCCCATTTTCTCCCTTGTGAGGAGGTCGCTGTGCCTCCTATTTTTGTGTTACCGAGCGGCCTGGCATGAAATAACATAGCACAGGGGATATATTATGGATACAAATAACTGGATTTATCATTGGATTAATCAGTGTGGTGGCTTAAGTGTCCATTTAAAATTTTTTAATTTTCTTAATTTTTTTGAGACAGTCTCGCTCTGTTGCCCAGGCTGGAGTGTAGTGGTGCAATCTAAGCTCACTGCAACCTCTGCCTCATGGGTTCAAACAATTCTCCTGCCTCAGCCTCCTGAGTAGCTGGGATTACAGGCATGCGCCACCGCGTCCAGCTAGTTTTTTGTATTTTTAGTAGAGACGGGGTTTCACCATGTTGGCCAGGATGGTCTCGAACTGCTGACCTCAAGTGATCCAACCCCCGCCCCCACCAGCCTCCTAAAGTGCTGGGATGACAGGCCACCGTGCCTGGCCCTAAAGTGTAAATTTAAATCTTGCTTTTGCCTTGCTTTAGATTCGAGACTCTAGATCTGTGCTATTCAATATGATACAGACCCTAGGTCTAGAACATTCTAGAACATTCTAGACCTGTGCTGTCCATAATACAATAGTTGACCTCTCTGGTCTAGAACAGTCTACATCCCATATGGTAGATGGGCTCCAGTCGAGAACACTCTAGATCTGTGCCGTGTAACCCAGCAGCGGACCTCTGGGCTAGAACATGCTGGAATGCACTGTCCAATATTGTGGCCATTAGCCGCATGGGATGCTTTAAGTTTAAATTTCAATTTACTAAAACTAAGTAACATTAAAAATCAGTTTCTTGGCTGCGTTCATGCCTGTAAACCCAGCACTTTGGGAGGCTGCAGTGGAAGGATGACTTGCGGTCAGGAGTTCGAGACCAGCCTGGCCAACATGGCGAAACCTAAAAACACAAAAATTAGCCAGGTGTGGTGGCGGGTGCTCGTGATTCCAGCTACCTGGGAGGCTGAGGCAGGGGAATCGGTTGAACCCGCGAGGCGGAGGTTGCAATGAGCCAAGATGGTGCTCCTGCACTCCAGCCTGGGTGATGAAGAGACTGTCTCAAAAAATAAATAAATAAGTAAAAATAAAGAAATACACATAGATAGACACTGCATGTTGAAATAATAAGAATTGGGGGTGGGCGTCATGGCTCATGCCTGTAATCCAAGCACTTTGGAGGCCAAGGCGGGCGAATCACCTGAGGTTGGGAGTTCAAGACCAGCCTGACCAACATGGTGAAACCTCGTCTTTAAAAAAAAAAAAAAAGAATTGGGAAATACTGGCTTCAAATGAAATATATTCAAATTAATGTCACCTGTTTCTCTTTTTATTTTTTTTCCCCTTGAGATGGTGTCTCACTCTGCCTCCAGGCTGGAGTGCAATGGCACAATCTCAGCTCACTGCAACCACCGCCTCCCGGGTTCAAGCGATTCTCCCACCTCAGCCTCCCGAGTAGCCGGGATTACAGGCGCCCACCACCATGCCCAGTTCATTTTTTGTATTTTTAGCAGAGACGGGGTTTCACCATGTTGTCCATTTTGGTCTTGATTTCCTGACCTCACCATCCATCCGCCTCAGCCTCCCAAAGTGCTGGGATTACAGGCGTGAGCCACTGCGCCCAGCCTTCTCTTTTGCTGTCTGAATATTGCTCCTGGAACAGGTTAAATTATATACGTGGCTGACATTATGTTTCTGTTAGATAACACGGTTCCTGACATTAGCTGCTCCTTATCTTCCTAGGCAAGGCCTCTCTCACCCAGAACCCCTGGCCACTGGGGCCTGATCATTCTCTGGGGTGGGGCTGTCCTGGGCACTGCAGGGTGCTGAGCAGCGTCCCTGGCCTCCACTCACTCCATGCCAGGTGCTCCAACAAGTCATGGCAACCACAAATGTCCCCAGACATTGCCCAGTGTCCCCTGGGGGCAGGATCACCCCTGACTGAGACCCCTCCCCAGATTAGGGGATTCCACAGACCCCAAAGAGACTCTGAGTCCCACGATCCCCTGCCCTGCTGAGGTCCCAGGAGGCTGCACACATTGAAATCCACACCCTGAGTGGGGAGGGAGAGAAGAGGTGAGTCCCAGGAGCTGGGGTGCCCCTGGTTTCCACTGTCTGCCATATCGGGAGCTTATTCTGGTGTCTGATCTGAGCCGGGCAATAATTCAACTTTTTCCCCCCAAAATGAACACAGGATCTCTCCTGCTGGGCACTGTGGACGTTGGGGCTGAATTGCTCTCTGGGGCGGGGCCATCCTGGGCACTGCAGGGTGCTGAACAGTGTCCCTGACCTCCACCTGCTCCATGCCGGGAGCATCCCCTCCCCAAGTGGTGACAATCACAGATGCCCCAAGACAACAGCCAGTGTCCCCTGAGAGGGCAGGATCACTCCTGTTGAGACCCCCCCTTACCTAACCTAACCCCCTTTGTTAATAGACAGAGGCCCCCATGAGTTCCCACTCCACAGCACACTGGGCATGTTCCAGCCCCATGTCTTGGTACATTCCGTCCCCACCCACCCCCATCTCCACCTCCATCTATCAAATCCTTCGATGTCTCATCCCCAACATTCACTCCTTCAAGAAGCATCCCTATCACCAGGCGCGGTGTCTTGGGCTTGTAATCCCAGCAGTTCGGGAGGCGGAGGTAGGCGGATCACCTGAGGTTGGGAGTTCAAGACCAGCCTGACCAACATGGAGAAACCCCGTCTCTACTAAAAATGCGAAATTGGCTGGGCAGTGGTGGCGCATGCCTGTAATCCCAGCTACTTGGGAGGCTGAGGCAGGAGAATCACTCGAACCTGGGAGGTGGGGGTTGCAGTGAGCCGAGATCACACCATTGCACTCCAGCCTGGGTGACAAGAGTGAGACTCCGTCTCAAAAGAAGAAGGAGGAGGAGGAGGAGGAGGAGGAGGAGGAGGAGGAGGAGGAGGAGGAGGAGGAAGAAGAAGAAGAAAAAGAAGAAGAAGAAGCCGCCACCTGTCTGCCTTCAGTAAATCATCCACACAGGCTGCCTGGTTCTCCTTCAGGACGCTGTCCTTGGGTCATCCCGACATTTGGCCATTGGTTCTAAGGTCACCCCTGGAGTGAGTTCAAGGTGACTCCCCAAAAGATAAACCCAGGCTGAGCACAGTGGCTCAGGTCTGTAATCCCAGCACTTTGGGAGCCTGTGGCAGGAGGATTGCTTGAACCCAGGAGTTCAAGACCAGCCTGGGCAACACAGTGAGATTCCATCACTACAAAAAATAAAAAATTATCCAGGCATCGTGAGATGTGCCTGTAGCTTCAGTTACTCAGGAGGCTCAGCCAGGAGGATCACTTCAGCCTAGGAGGTCGAGGCTGCAATGAGCTGTGATTGCACCACGACACTCCAGCCTGGGAGACAGAGCAAGACTCTGTCTCTAAAATATATACATATATGTTATATATCATAGCCCCAAATCCTAGCCCTGGGGACCCATGGATGTGCCCTTATCTAGAAACGAGGTCTTTTGCAGATGTAATTAAATGAAGGACCTTGAGATAAAATCACCCTGGACGCAGGCTGAGCCCTAAATGCAATAAGAAGTGTCTTGCTAAGAGAAACACAAACAGATTTTAAGAGACGCAGACACAGGCCTGGCGCTGTGGTTCACACCTGTAATCCCAGCACTTTGGGAGGCCAAGGCAGGAGGATCGCTTGAGATCAGGAGTCCGAGACCAGCCTGGGCAACACAGTGAGACCCCTGTCTCTACAAACAAAATTTTAAAAATCACAGGGCCGGGCACAGTAGCTCACTCCTGTCCTCTCGGCGCATTGGCAGGTCAAGGTGGGCAGATCATCTGAGGTCAGGTGTTGGAGACCAGCCTGGCCAATGTGGTGAAACCCTGTTTCTAGTAAAAATGCAAAAATTATCCTGGCGTGGTGGCGGGCACCTGTAATCCCAGCTACTTAGGAGGCTGAGGCAGGAGAATCGCTTGAACGCAGGAGGCAGACTTTGCAGTGAGCCAAGATCATCCTATCGCACTCCAGCCTGGGCAACAAGAGCAAAACTTCGTCTCAAAAATAAAATGAAATTGGCTGGGCGCGGTGGCTCACACCTGTAATCCCAGCACTTTGGGAGGCTGAGGCAGGTGGATCACCTGAGGTCAGGAGTTTGAGACCAGCCTGAACAACATGGTGGAACCCCGTCTCTACTAAAAATACAAAAATTAGCAGATGTAGCAGCTGGGGCCTGTAATCCCAGCTACTCAGGAAGCTGAGGCAGGAGCATCACCTGAACCTGGGAGGTGGGGGTTGCAGTGAGCTGAGATCACGCCATCGCACTTCAGCCTGGGCGATAGAGCGAGACTCTGTCTCAAAAATAAAATAAAATAAAATAAAATAAAATAAAATAAAACAAAATAAAATAAATCAGCCAGGCATCGTGATGTGCACCTGTGGTCCCAGCTACTTGGGAGACTGAGGTGGGAGGTAGAGACTGCAGCAAGCTGTGATCGCGTCCCTGCACTCCAGCCTGGGCCACAGAAGGAGATCCTGTCTCAAATAAATAAATGAATAAAATTAAAATGGAAAAAATCGCCCAGGAGCAGTGGCTCACATCTGTAATCCCAGCCCTTTGGAAGGCCGAGGTGGGCGGATCACCTGAGGTCAGGAGTTCAAGACCAGCCTGACCAACATGGCGAAACCCTGTCTCTACTAAAAATACAGAATTAGCCAGGTGCTGTAATCCCAGCTACTAGGGAGGCTGAGGCAGGAGAATCCCTTGAACCCGGGAGGTGGAGGTTGCAGTGAGCTGAGACTGTTGCAGAGAGCCATTGCACTCCAGCCTGGGTGACAAGAGTTCAACTCCATCTCAGAAATAAAGTAAAATGAAACAGCAGCCAGGCATGGTGCTGTGCACTGTGGTCCCAGCTACCTGGGAGGCTGAGGTGGGAGGTCGGGGCTGCAGCAAGCTGTGATCGCGCCCCTGCACTCCAGCCTGGGCCACAGACTGAGATTCTAGCTCAATAAGCCAATAAATGAAAAGGAAATAATCAAACCAGATCCTTCCCGTGTGAACCTCTGCCCCAGACCCAGTCATCCTTGGAACAAAATTCAAGCTGCCCCCTGCAGTGTCCTGTCTCTGCTTCCTCTTCCCCCCTCTCCTCCACCCACTGTCCCCTCACTGTCCCTCACTCACTCTTCTGACCTCGGTGGTCCTCACAGGCTTTGGGCGTGGTCCAGCCTCAGGGTTTTCGCACTGGCTGTTCCCTCTGCCAGGACACCCTTCCTGCAGAGAGTGCACGGCTCCCTCCCCTCCAGGCCAGCTCCTCAGAGAGGCCTTCCCTGACCACCCTAAATGGAACCCCCTGCCAGGCACAGTCTGCTGGCTCATGCTTGGAATCCCAGCGCTTTGGGAGGCTGAGGTAGGAGGGTCACCTGATCCCAGGAGTTGGAGACCAGCCTGGGCAACATAGTGAGACCTCAAAAGTTTAAAGATTAGTGGGGCGTGCCATGAGCTATGATTATACGACCACACTCCAGCCTGGGCGACACAGCAAAACTTGCTCTCAGAAAGAAATAATAAGGCCAGCCGTGGCGGCTCACATCTGTAATCCCAGCACTTTGAGAGGCCAAGGTGGGTGGGTCGCCTGAGGTCAGGTGTTTGAGATCAGCCTGGTCAACATGGTGAAACCCCGTCTCTACTAAAAATACAAAAACTAGCCCGGAGCGGTGGCGCGTGCCTGCGATCCCAGCCACTCGGGAGGCTGAGGCAGGAGAATTGCAAGAACCCGGGAGGTGGAGGTTGCAGTGAGCCCAGATCCCACCACCGCACTCCAGCCTGGGTGACAGAGTTAGACTCTGTCTCAAAAAATAATCACAATAAAGGAAACCCCCATCCTGAGTCATTGCTCCGACAGTCACCCCATCTCTTATCTCAGTGGACTCATCTGCAAGTCATCTCACGGGCTTGTTTCTTTTTTGAGACGGAGTCTCGCTCTTGTTACCCAGGCTGGAGTGCAATGGCTCCATCTCGGCTCACCGCAACCTCCGCCTCCTGGGTTCAGGCAATTCTCCTGCCTCAGCCTCCCGAGTAGCTGGGATTACAGGCACATGCTACCGTGCCCAGCTAATTTTTTGTATTTTTAGTAGAGACGGGGTTTCACCATGTTGACCAGGATGGCCTCGATCTCTTGACCTCGTGATCCACCCGCCTCGGCCTCCCAAAGTGCTGGGATTACAGGCTTGAGCCACCGCGCCCGGCCTCACGGGCTTGTTTATTTTCTGTTCGTACTCTATCCTCATCCTGCCATAAGCCAGATGCTCAATAAATGCTGAAAGAATGATGGGGTTTGGAAGACCCAGCCCAGGGACTGCCCTTGAGGGGCTCCCGATTTGGAGGAGTCAGAGCCAGACACAGACACCCCGAGCCCTGGGAGGTCAGGGATGAGCAGGAGGCGGCGGCCGGGTGTTACCTTGAAGGGAGGGTAGAAATTCTCCAGGCGGGAAAGGCAGCTGCCCACAAATACTTTAGGGCTTGGTGCCCTGGCTGGGTGGTCAGTGTCTGGAGAGTGACACATTTTTACAAACTAAGGATGACTGGCCGGGCGCGGTGGCTCACGTCTGTAATCCCAGCACTTTGGGAGGCCGAGGTGGGTGGATCACCTGAGGTCAGGAGTTCAAGACCAGCCTGGCCATCGTGGTGAAACCCCATGTTAAAAAAAAAAAAAAGATGTCCAAGGACCATAATATAAGGGCTTAATATCTCCAAAAACGGCATCCACTTTGCACCTTGACTTTTTTTTTTTTTTTTTGAGACAGGGTCTCGTTTTGACACCCAGGCTGGAGCACAGTGGCGCGATCTCGGCTCACTGCAACCTCCACCTCCTGGGTTCAAGCGATTCTCTTGCCTCAGCCTCCCAAGTAGCTGGGACTACAGGACGCCGCCACCATGCACAGCTCATTTTTGTGCTTTTGGCAGAGATGGGGTTTCACCATGTTGGCCAGACTGGTCTCTAACTCCTGACCTCAGTTGATCCGCCCACCTCAGCCTCCCAAAGTGCTGGGATGACAGGTGTGAGCCACCGCGCCCGGCCCACCTTCACGTCTTCACATCTTCTCTGCAGTCTGGTCAGGTGGAGAAAGTACTATCCGTATTGGAGGTAAGGGAAACTGAGGCTTTAGGGGAAAGACGCTAGCTGAAGATCACACAGCTTGGGAGAGGGAAAGCTGAGATTTGAACCCGGGGGAACAAGAGGTGGAAGTGGGGAGGAGGCAACTGGGGTCTGGGGGCGAGGAGGAGGGGGGAGGAGAGGCTGATGCCCAGGGACTGAGGCAGAGAACTGGTTCATAAAAAGTGGAGTCGGGGCGCAGTGGGCTCAATGGCTCCTGCCTGTCATCCTAGCACTTTGGGAGGCTGAGGCAAGTGGATCACTGAGGTCAGGAGTTCAAAACCAGCCTAGTCAATGTGGTGAAACCCCATCTCTACTGAAAAATAGAAAAATTAGCCATGCATGGTGGCTCGTGCCTGTAATCCCAGCTACTCGGGAGGCTGAGGCAGGAGAATCACTTGAACCTGCGAGGCAGAGGTTGCAGTGAGCTGAGGGTAAGCCACTGCACTCCAGCCTGGGTGACAGAGTCAGATAGTCTAAAAAAAAATGGGTGTGTGTGTGTGCCATAGCCAGCTTGAGCCCCATTGTGTCTGGAGGCTGGGACTGGGGATGGCCACAGGAGTCACTCAGAAGGTGGCCAGTCGCAGAACTGGTGACGGGAGCTTAGCATAGCATGGGGCAGACAGTAGGTGCTTGATACAAAATTGTTGGATAGATGGACAGAAGGTTAGATGGGTGAATGGATGTGTGGCCAGATGGGAGGATAGATAGATGGATGGATGGATGGATAAGTGAATCAATAGATGAGTGGGTAGAAGAATAAGTGAATGGATGGATGGATGGAAGGGTAGACGGGTGAACAGATGGATGGATAAGTGGGTAGATGAGTAATGGACAGATGGATGGGTGAATAGATGGATGGGTGGGTGGGTGGGCAGACAGATGAGTGAGTGACTAGATGGATGAATGGTAGCTGGATGAATGTGTGGGTGAATGGATGGATGTGTGGCTGGATGGGGAAATGGATGGATGGATAATAGATGTGTAGGTAGGTGAGTAATGAGTAGATGGGTAAATGAATGGATGGATGGGTGGATGAGTGAGTGATGGATGGATGGATGAATTGATGGGTGGGTGGGTTGGTGGATGGATGGATGGGTGGGTGGATGGATGGATGGATGGGTGGGTGGATGGGTGGATGGATGGATGGGTGGGTGGATGGATGGATAAAAGGGCAAATGGGTAAACAGATGGATTGATGGATAGATGGGTAGTGGATAGATGAGTGAGTGACTAGATGGATGAATGGTAGCTGGATGAATGTGTGGGTGAATGGAGGGATGTGTGGCTGGATGGGGGAATGAATAGATGGACAATAGGTGTGTGGGTGAGTGCATGGGTGAATGGATGGATGGGTGGATAAGTGAGTGATGGATGGACGGTTGACCTGATGGGTGGATGAATGAATGGATGGATGACTGGATGAATGAATGGAAGAATGGATGAGTGTGTGAATGGATGGATGAGAGGATAGATGGGTGGATGGATGGATAAATGGTGGGCGGATGGATGGATGGGTAGATGGATGGATGTGTGGCTGTAGGAGAGGATGGGTGGGTGATGGAAGCGTGGGTGGGTGGGTGGACGGGTGAGCTAATGGATGGATGGGCAGGTAGATGGATGACAGGTAGCCAGGCAAATGGACACATGGGCAGATAGGTGATGGGTGGATGGAAGGGTGAATGGATGAGTTTATGGGCTGGCCTAGGGAGAGTAGACAGGTAGAGAAGGACAGCCCCTCAAGACGGATGCAGAGAAGGAGCTACTGGTGATTGTGACTGAGTCTCCTCATCTCAAAGTGGACTCAGATCTGGGACACCAGCCTGGCAAGAAGGGTGTGAGGCTTCATAGCTCTTGGTCCTTCCACGCTCTTCCATCTTCCCTTCTGGCTGCCAACAGAGTGCAGAGCCCCACCTTGGCCCCCAACAGGAAGAGAACAGGTTCCAAGGTCCCTACAGCCTCAGAGAGTGGAAGAGAGACTAGGTTTGGGTCTCAGTTAACTTCCTCACGGAAATGGGGACAAGGGAATGGGGGAGAAGTGCTTAGCTGGGGGACTCCTTAGAAGTGCTGGTAAATCTCCATGTATGTACAGATTTCTCTGGACAGAAGGGCCAGAGCTTCCACCCAGGACCTGATACCATGCAAAAACATGGTCCACTAAACTCAGAGGAATTAGGCAACAGCACAGGGGCCGATCACTAGCACAGGGTCTGGAGTCAGACCATGAAGGTCCAGGTCCCCACTCTGCAGCTTGCAGGCTGCCTAACCTTAGACAAGTCCAGTACTGAGCTGGTCTGTTCCTCTAGTTCCTCCCTCCACCTTTTCCCACCCTGCTCTGCATGCCTGGGCTCCTGGTGCTAGAATATGGTAGAAACGATGGTGTGTAATTCTGGGGCTAGGGCTTAAAGGGCACTGTGAATTTCTCCTTGATCACTCTGGTTATGCATTCTGGGGGAAGATGCCATGTCGTGAGGAAGCTCAAGCAGCACTGTGGAGAAGCCCACGTGGTGAGGAACGGAGGCCTCTTGCCAAGAGTCACCAGAGGAAGCCACCTCGGAAGCAGACTCCTCAACCACAAACTCCTGCCGACATCTTGGCTGTAACGTCAGGAGAGACCCTGAGCCAGGATCATGCGGCAAAGTCACTCCCCAATTCCTGACCCCTGGTAGCTGTGAGATCTCAAGTGCTTATTGTTTGAAGTCTCTATTTGGGGGATAATTTGTTATGCAGCAAGAAATAACTATATTTAGATATATATAGAGAGATATATATCTAAAATATATACAGATAATAAATATCTATATGGACTGACTTGCCCTCCAGCTTCTCTAGTTCGATTGATTGTTTGGTTGTGGGGTTTTTTCGTGTGTGTGTATGTGTGTGTGTTTTGTTTTTGTTTTTTTGGAGACAGAGTCTCGCTCTGTTGCTAGGTGCCAGGCTGGAGTGCGGTGGCACAATCTTGGCTCACTGTAACCTCCACCTCCCGGGTTCAAGCAATTCTCCTGCCTCAGCCTCTTGAATATCTGGGACTACAGGCACGCACCACCATGCCCAGCTAATTTTTGTATTTTTTTTAGTAGAGATGGGGTTTCACCACGTTGGCCAGGATGGTCTCGATCTCTTGACCTCGTGATCCACCCACCTCGGCCTCCCAAAGTGCTGGGATTACAGGCGTGAGCCACCACGCCCGGCCATGTTTTTTTTTTCTTAAGCTTGTGATTGGTTTGGGGAGGCACTTGCAGAAGGTCCAAGGTGAAGAGTGAATTCAGGGAATTTATCCGCAGACTCTAGATCACTTTTGCACATGCTGTTCCTTCTGCCTGGTGTGCCCTTCCATGCCATCTTTCAGGTTCCTTCTCAAATGTCACCTCCTCAGTGAAGCCCTCCATGATCACCTCCTCTACAGATTGCTGCCCCAACCTGCCCTGTTATTCTCTTCCAGTGCTGAAGATCAGAGAGGTTAAAACACTGGCTCACTGTCACACCGGAAGGATGGGGCTGAGCAAAGAGCCCACAGATGTGGCTGCCAGACCCCATGCTCTAACTTACATCACGTCACACCCAAAAGAGGGGTTCCCTATTCAAGAAGAAGCAGAGGCCACCCCCATGCCCAGAACCTTCCGATGCTCATTGAAAATCAAGTCAAACTCATGCGATGACCTCAGGAACCCCTGGAAGGCGCATGTCAGATTTCCTACAGTCAGCCAAGCACAGATGGCTAAGAACACCCTGATTTCCCCGAATGCTGAGAGATCCCTGAGAATTCCAGAGGGAAGGGTGAGCACCCTGCCCCAGAGCTCACAAGGTGGGGTGCCATGGCCCACTGTGGTTGCTTCAGTCTCCATTAAGAGGCATTGCCTGGGGACCTGGACTGGCTGGCTCAGCGGGAACCATTCATCCTTCACTGGGGTCAGGGACCTCCTGCCCACCCAAAGTGTAATCCCAGCACTTTGGGAGGTGAAAGCAGGAGGAACACTTGAGCCAGGAGTTGAGGATCAGCTCAGGAAACATAATGAGACCCCATCTCTACAAAAATTTAAAAATTAGCCAGGTGTAATGGCTACTCAGAAGGCCATGGTGGGAGGATCACCTGACCCCAGAAGATGGAGTCTGCAGTGAGCCGCTGCACTCCAGCCTGGGCAACAGAGCAAGACCCTGTCTCAAAAAAATAAAAATAAGCAGAAACTCATCAGAGACAGCATCCAGGTCAGCCTCCTCTGCGGATAGAAATACTGATCAGGAAGTCCCTGTGTTGTCCGGGTGCGGTGGCTCATGCAGGTAATCCCAGCACTTTGGGAGGCTGAGGCGGGCAGATCACTTGAGATAAAGGGTTCGAGACCATCCTGGTCAACATGGTGAAACCCCGTCACTACTAAAAATACAAAAATTAGCTGGGCGTGGTGGGGCGTGCCCGTAATCCCAGCTACGCAGGAGGCTGAGGCAGGACAATCACTTGAACCCCGAGGTGGAGGTTGCAGTGAGCCGAGATCACGCCACTGCACTACAGCCTGGGTGACAGAGCGAGACTCCATCTCAAACAAAAACAAAAACAAAAACAAAAACGAAGAAGCCCTTGTGTTAGGAACTGTGGCTGCATTTGCACCATAAGAACAAGCGGGGGAAATCCTTTTCCTTGTTACAGTGAGAAGCAGGCAGGGTCTACACTCCTCCCCACGGTCCACACGGCCCTCAGCGCCCAGCCCTGTCACCTCCCTTTCCTCCAAAATGCCAGGCATGGTCCCGTCCCAGGGCCTTGGCACATGCTGTGCCCTCTGCCTGCTAATGCCTCCTATCCTTCAGGTGTCAGCTCAATGACACTGACACACTGGGGTGGGTGCCCTTGTGCAGTGTACAACCTGCACAACCACACACAACCACTCTGGTATAAAATATAGAGCGTGGCACACAGTAGGCACTTAATAAATTCACACTCTGATGTGATTTCTATCCCTCTGCTCCTCACGCCGCTTTCTGAGTCCAGAGACACACAGAACTCACAGCCAATCTCAGAAAAATCTTGGCCCTCACCCCAGACTGAGAGCAGTCCCCCATCCCGTCCTCCCCAGACACCATGCAGGACTCACTCCGGGCAAGGTCTTCTGCTCGTGCAGGGCAGTCTGAGCTTTGATGGCGGAATCCCTGGCACAGTAGGTGAGGAAGGCACAGCCTGGAAGGGAGAGAACGGGCGTGTTAAGAGAGCAGGTGCACATCGACGGTGACAGCAGCACCACTCACAGTGGCCACAAGGTGGCAGCAACCCGAGCGTCCATCAACAGATGCATAGATCAACACAGCTTGGTGCATCCACACAATGGAGTATTATTCAGCCATGAAAAGGAAGGAAATTCTGACACAGGCTGTAACACGGATGCACCTTGAGGACGTCATGGCCAGTGAAATAAGCCAGACACAGAAGGACGAATCCTGTGTGATTCTACTCCTAGGAGGTCCCTACAGTCGTCAGATTCACAGAGACAGAAAACAGGATGGGGGGAGGGGGCGCCGGGGGCTGAGGAGGGGGCGGGGAATGAGTGTTTCATGGGAATAGAGTTTCCGTTTGGGAAGATGAGAAAGTTCTGGAGACGGTCGTGGTGATGGTCGCACAATCGTGTGAATGTGCTCGATGCCACTGAGCTGTGCATTTAAACATTTAAGTTGTGTATATCGTACTACAACTTTAAAGAAGCAAAAGAGAACAGGATTCTGGAGCCACCTTGTTTCTGGAGGAGACAGTCGAACTGGCTCCGTGTCTTCCTACCCCTTCCGCCCCTGCACACACGTACAACCTCAAAAGGGTGAGACCAGAAAGAGG
Source organism: Leontopithecus rosalia (assembly GCA_028533165.1). Taxonomy (NCBI): domain Eukaryota; kingdom Metazoa; phylum Chordata; class Mammalia; order Primates; family Cebidae; genus Leontopithecus; species Leontopithecus rosalia. The sequence goes on along the minus strand of CM052668.1, from coordinate 2,183,085 downwards.
GAGAGAGGAGGCCCAGCCGCGAACGACGTCAGTGATCTCGGCTCACTGCAACCTCTGCCTCCTGGGTTCAAGCTATTCTCCTGCCCAGCCTCCCGAGTAGCTGTGATTACAGGCCCCCGCCACCACGCCCGGCTCATTTTCATAGCTGAGCTCAGAGAAGAGCTGCTGGGAACCCTGGACAAGGCGGGGTGAGAGGAGTGAGCTGAGGGAGGGGCTGCCCAGGAGGGAGAATGGGGAGGGCACCAGTGGTCCCAGAAAGATGGAAGAAGCCCTGGCACTGGGATAGGGGGCAGTGGGCTCTGTCACTGACCAGCTACCAGCCAGTAGCCTTGGATCAGGCGCTCCCCATATTGGGCCTGTTTCCCCCATCAGAAGGAGAGAGGATGGTCTGAGATGGACCAGCCAATGAGTGGAGGTGGAGCTTGAGGGGGCGTGGCAAAGAACCACAGAGTGGCATGTTGGCAAAGAGCAGGACCAATGTGGAGCTTGAGGGGGCGTGGCAAAGAACCACAGAGTGGCATGTTGGCAAAGAGCAGGACCAATCAGGAGAGGCGAGGGGCGGAGCCATCCCTGGAGTGGCCCAGAGAGAGAGTGTGATTGGGCGACATTAGGGGTGGGAGGCGAGGGGCGGGGCCAGCCCTGGAGTGGCCCAGAGTGAGAGTGTGATTGGGCGACATTAGGGGTGGGAGGTGAGGGGCGGGGCCAGCCCTGGAGTGGCCCAGAGTGAGAGTGTGATTGGGCGGCATTAGGGGGTGGGAGGTGAGGGGCGGGGCCAGCCCTGGAGTGGCCCAGGGTGAGAGTGTGATTGGGCGACATTAGGGGTGGGAGTGAGGGGCGGGGCCAGCCCTGGAGTGGCTGTGATTGGGCTACATTAGGGATGAGAGACCAGAGACATTGACAGTACCAGAGACAGAGACAAGACACGAGCAAGTCAGGAGAACCCGCCCTCTCCCTGAAAGCCTAATTAGATCAAAAGCATTTTGAAAGATGTTTGCCCGAGGGGGGATCGGGATTGCACACAGTAGGTCAGGGGTCCTGGGATGGACCCAGGGGGCTGAGTGGACCTGTGAAATGAGACCATCGCTGGCTGCTCTGATGTTGTCAAACCCTATCTTCACCCTCAAACCCTGACCCCTATGATCCCTGGTCTCTCTGCTTGCTCCCCTCCCAGGGACACTCTGTGCCGGGCTCCGTGGTGTTCACTTCTGCTCCAGGCAGGAGCTAATTAAAGTGGCCACCTGCTGGTCGCTCCCACCAGCTGGGCTGCGTGATGGGGAGCGGGGAGGGAATCCGAGGGAATCCCACCTCGGATCCGAGAAGTCCCCTGGAACCCTGGGGGTACCAGGCAGAGCTGAAAATGGTTTCCAGCATTAAAAAAAAAATTGTGGTAAGAATGTAAAATGGTATGGCTGCGGCAGAAAACAATTTGACAGTTCCTCCAGAAATGAAACAGCATCACCACGGGACCCAGCAATTCCACTTCTGGGTGCATATTCAGAAGAATTGAAAGCAGGGACGCACACAAAGATATTTGTATAACAATGTTGATAGCGGTAAGATTCACAGCAGCCAGAAGGCGGGAGCAACCCGAAGTCCATCCACAGATGAATGGATCAATACAGTATGGTCGACCTGCACAATGGAATATTATCCAGCCACAAAAAGGAGGGAAAGAGATCATCATGCTCAGTGAAATAAGCCAGACACAAAAGGAGAGACGGGCTTCATAGGAGGACCATGGCACAGTCAGATTCACAGAGAAGGAAAGTAGGATGGGGGGGTCCCACGGGCTGGGGACTCGGGTAGGAAGTGAATATTTCATGGGGACAGAGTTTCAGTTCGGGAAGATGACAACATTCTGGAGGCCAGACAAGGTGACTCTCGCCTGTAATCCCAGCACTTTGGGAGACCGAGGTGGAGGCTGCAGTGACCTATGATCCCGCCACTGCATTCCAGCCTAGGCAACAGAGTGAGACCGTCTCTAAAATAAAAGTTCTAGAAATTATTGTGTTGATGATTGCACAACAGTGTGAGTGTACTTAATGCACAGAATGATATGCTTAAAAAGGTTAAGACAGGCTGGGGGGGGGGGCTCACGCCTGTAATCCCAGCGCTTTAGGAGGCAGAGGCGGGTGAATCACCTGAGGTCAGGAGTTCAAGACCAGTCTGGCCAACTGGTGAAACCCCATCTCTACTAAAAATACAAAAAAATTAGCCAGGCGTGGTGGTGGGTGCCTGTAATCCCAGCACTTTGGGAGGTTGAGGCAGGTGTATCATCTGAGGTCGGGAGTTCGAGACCAGCCTGACCAACATGGAGAAAACCCATCTCCACTAAAAATACAAAGTTATCCGGGTGTAGTGGCGCGTGCCTGTAATCCCAGCTACTCAGGAGGCTGAGGCGGG
>CM052668.1:2163182-2178182 GCA_028533165.1 Leontopithecus rosalia | reverse complement strand
GCATGCTCACAAAATCCCGCCCTGCCGCTGTCCCTGGTGCTGAAACTCTTCCTTATGGCTTCCCTGATCTCTCGGCCCAACCTCTTCTTGGCCTCTTTGCTTGTCCTTTCTAGTTGGTGAAAATGCGTAATGTTGGCCGGGCGCGGTGGTTCAAGCCTGTAATCCCAGCACTTTGGGAGGCCGAGGAGGGTGGATCACGAGGTCAAGAGATCAAGACCATCCTGGTCAACATTGTGAACCCCCATCTCTACTAAAAATACAAAAAATTACCTGGGCGTGGTGGCGTGTGCCTGTAATCCCAGCTACTCAGGAGGCTGAGGCAGGAGAATTGCCTGAACCCAGGAGGCGGAGGTTGCAGTGAGCCGAGATCGCGCCATTGCACTCCAGCCTGGGTAACAAGAGCGAAACTCCGTCTCAAAAAAAAAAAAAGAAAGAAAGAAAGAAAGAAAGAAAGAAAGAAAGAAAGAAAGAAAGAAAGAAAGAAAGAAAGAAAGAAAGAAAGAAAGAAAGAAAGAAAATGCGTAATGTTTACCCACTTCTGGATTAATGGAACTTTGATTCACAGTTCCTGTTATGGGATGAATGTGCTTCTCCCCGTCTCCAAATTCACACATTGCAGTCCTAACCCCCAGGACCTCCAAATGTGACTTTTATCTGGAAATGGGGTCCCTGCAGATGGCATTAGTCAACGTGAGGTCATTAGGGTGGGCCCCGCTCCAGAAAGACTGGTGTCCTTACAAAAACGGAAAACTAGGCACAGAAACACATACAGGCGGGGAGACGTGAAGACGGAGGCGGAGATGGGGAGACGCGTTTACAAGACAAGGACCGCCACGGGGGTAACGGCCGGGAGTAAACGCTCCCGACAGCCTCAGAAGGAGTCAGTCCTACCAACACACTGATCTCAAACCTCTGGCCTCCAGAACCGAGTGAAAATAAATGACTATATTTAAACAACCCTGTGTGTGATGCATGGCAGCCCCTGCAGACTCATACGGCTCCCCATTAGCACAGACTGGCAGTGATGTTAATAAGGTCCACTGGGCTGGGAGTGGGGGCTCACGCCTGGAATCCCAGCACCTTGGGAGGCCGAGGCAGAAGGATCACGGGAGCCCAGGAGTTCAAAGAACAGCCTAGACAACATAGTGAAATTCCGTCTCTACAGACAATTTTTTTTTTTTTTGAGACGGAGTTTCGCTCTTGTTACCCAGGCTGGAGTGCAATGGCGGATCTCAGCTCACCGCAACCTCCACCTCCTGGGTTCAGCCAGTTCTCCTGCCTCAGCCTCCCAAGTAGCTGGGATTACAGGCGCGCGCCACCATGCCCAGCTAATTTTTGCGTGTGTGTGTATTTTCAGTAGAGACGGGGCTTCACCATGTTGACCAGGATGGTCTCGATCTCTGGACCTCGTGATCCACCCGCCTCGGCCTCCCAAAGTGCTGGGATTACAGGCGTGAGCCACCCCGCCCGGCCATATTTTTTATTCTTTAAGTAGGGACAGGGTTTCACCACGTCGGCCGTGATGGTCTTGATCTGACCCCGTGATCAGCCTGCCTCGGCCTCCCAAGTTAGGCCTTCTTAATCACGAGATGAGATAGGAGGTTGGCAGGGTGGTATCACAAGGTACAGGTCATACAGACTCTGCCGATAAAACAGGATAAGCCACCAAAACCCACTCAAACCAAGATGGAGGTGAAAGTGACCTCTGGTCACCCTCACTGCTCATTGTACACCAGTTACAATGCTTTAGCATGCTAAGAGACACTCCCACCGGCACCATGACAGTTTACAAACGCCATGGCAATGTCAGGAAGTTATCCTGAAGGTGGAGGAGCCCTCAGCTCCAGGAACTGCCCACTCCTTTCCCAGAAAACTCATGAATAATCCACCCCTTGTTTAACATATGATCAAGAAATCACCGTAAAAATAGTCACCCTCTGTCACCCAGGGTGGAGTGCAATGGTGTGATCTCAGCTCACTGCAGCCTCCGCCCCCAGGTTCAAGCGATTCTCCCGCCTCAGCCTCCCGAGTAGCTGGGATTACAGGTGCCCACCACCATGCCCGGCTAATTTTTTGTATTTTTAGCAGAGACAGAGTTTCCCATGTTGGCCAGGCTGGTCTCAAACTCCCGACCTCAAGCAATCTGCCCGCCTCTCAAAGTGCTGAGATTACAGGTGTGAGCCACTGCGCTCGTCCCTTTACTTTCTTTTGTTTGGTTGGGGTTTTTTTTGAGACAGAGTCTTGCTCTGTTGCCCAGCCTGGAGTACAGTGGTGCAATCTCGGCTCATTGGAACCTCTGCCTCCCAGGTTCAAGCGATTCTCCTGCCTCAGCCTCCCGAGTAGCTGGGATAACAGGCATGCGCCACCACACCCAGCTAATATTTGTATTTTTAGCAGAGACAGGGTTTCACCATGTCAGCCAGGCTGTTCTTGAACTCCTGACCTCTAGTGATGTGCCCGCCTCGGCCCCCCAAAGTGCTGGGAGTTCAGGTGTCAGCCACTGCGCCCGACCTGGATTCATTTTCATCCTTCCCCTCCCCTAGCACAGAGTCATTCAATATTTCTGAACACCTATTATGCACCCATGGTGCGGGGGAAGCAGTCCAGGAAGACACTGCTGTTCACCTCCTCCTCTCCCCAGCCAGGATCCCCCTCCCATCTCAAACCACTTTTATCCTAAACTTCCTGCATGGTGGGGGTCCCCACGTTCTTGAACTTTAACTCAGTTCTGCAATCTAGTGATTAGAGGTAAGGATCAAAGCCATCTCCGAACGTTTCTGCTGTGTGCTCTTGGGCCAGTCACTTAACCTCTCTGAGCCTTCACACTCTCATCCACGGAATGGGAACTACAATGCCACGCATGCACTGCAAAGTACATAGGACTCTCCCTTCTCCACCCCCCCAGGTTCGCTACTCATCCTCTCTCCTTCCCAGCCCAAAGCTCTCCCCGACTGCACTAGGAAAACTGAGACAGACAGGCGCGCTCTCCCCTTTTTACTGTATGTCAATGCACACATAAAGGCATCAATTACTGCTCTGAGGCCCTGGTCCTCCTGGATCCTACATCAATCATGCCACCTCCAAATGAGGTCCAGCCCTGCTGGCCGCAGCTCCTCAGCCTGCATGCTACCTGCTCCTCTGAACAGCTTGACAGATGGGGGTTTCTTGGGCTCATTCTGGACCCTGGTCTCTCACCCAGGCATCTCGGCTCCTATGGCTTCAGTCCCCCTCACTGCACCAGAAATTTCCCCACCCATACACCCACCCATCCGCCTGCCCATTCTCCAGTCAACCATCTTCCCACCTAACCACCCATCCATTCATTCATTCATCCATCCACCCACCAACCCACACATTCATCCATCCATCCACTCATCCATCTACTCACCCATTCATCCATCCATTAATCCATCCATCCTTCCACTCATCTGCCCATCCACCTACCCACACATCCATCCACCCATCCATCCATTCATCCACCCACTCACTAATCCAGATATCCACCCATTCACCCACCCACCCACCATCCACTCATTCACCCACCCATCTATCCACTCACAATACATTCATCTATCCACCCACTCATCCATCCACCCATCCATCCATCCACCCATCCATCCATCCATCCACTCATCTGTCTATCTACCCATTCATCCATCCATCCATCTATCCACCTACCCATCCATCCAGTCATCCATCTACTCACCCATTCATCCATCCATTAATCCATCCATCCTTCCACTCATCCACCCATCAACCCACCCACATATCCATCCGCCCATCCATTCATCTACCCACTCCGTCGTCCGGACATCCACTCATTCACCCACCCACTATCCATCCATCTACCCACATCTATCCACCCACAATTCATTCATCAAGCCACCCACCCATACATCCACCCATCATTCATCCACCCATCCATCCATCCACCCACCCATCCACTTGTTCATCTATCCATCCACTCATCCAGCCACCCACCCATCTATCCATCCATCCACCTATCCATCCATTCATCCATCTACCCACCCATTCATTTATCCATTAATCCATCCATGTATCCTTCCACTCCTTTACCCATCCACCCCACCACCACATCCATCCATTCATCTACCCACTCACTCATCCAGACATCAGCCCATCCACCCACCCATCTATCCACCCACGATTAATTCATCAATCCACCTACTCATCCATCCACCCAGTATCCATCTACCCATCATCTATCTACCCATCCATCCACCCATCCATCCATCTACCCATCCATTCATCCACCTATCTATCCAATCATTCATCCATCCATCTACTCAGTCATTCATCCATCCATCCATCTACCCATCCATCCACCCACCCATCAATTCATCCATCTACCCATCCATCCATCTATCCATCCACCCATCTATTCACACACTCATCTATCCACCCACAATCCATCTACCAATCCAGCCGCCCACCCATCTACCCATCCAAACCTCCACCCACCCACTTACCAATCCATCCACCTATCTATCCATCCACCTACCATCCATTTATCCACTCATCCAGCCACCCACCCACCAATCCATCCACCCATTCATCCACCCATCTACCCATCCACCTACCTATCTACCATCCACCCACCCACCCATCTACCATTCACCCATACACCCACCATACACCCCTCCATCCACACACCTATCTGTCCATCCACCCATTCATCCACAAACCCTCCATCCATCCACCCATTCATCCACCCATTCATCCACCCATCTACCCATCATCCATCCACCCGCCCATCCACTGACCTACCATTAATCCATACACCCACCATCCACCCATCCATCCACACACCTATCCGTCCAACCACCCATTCATCCACAAACCCTTCCATCCATCTACCCATTCATCCACCCATTCATCCACCCATCCACCCACCATCCATCCACCCACCCATCCACCGACCTATCTACCATTCACCCATACACCCACCATACACCCATCCATCCATCCACACACCTCTCCGTCCATCCACCCATTCATCCACAAACCCTTCCATCCATCCACCCATGCATCCACCCATTCATCCACCAATTCATCCACCCATCCACCCACCATCCATCCACCTACCCATCCACCGACCTATCTACCATTCACCCATACACCCACCATACACCCATCCATCCATCCACACACCTCTCCGTCCATCCACCCACCTACCCATCCATCTACCCATCCATCCACTCATCCACCCACCCACCCATCCATCCATCCACCCATTCATACATCCACTCATCCATCTATCCACTCATCCAACCACCCACCCATCTATCTACCCATCCATCCATCCATCCACCCATCTATCAATCCGCCTATTCATTCATCCACTCATCCATCCACCCATCTACCCATCCATCTACCCATCTATCCATCCATCCACTCATCCACCCATCCATCCATCTACCCATTCATACATCCACTCATCCATCCATCCATTCATCCACCTACCCACCCATCTATCTACCCATCCATCCACCCATCTATCCATCCGCCTATTCATCCATCCACTCATCCATCCACCCACCCACCCATCCATCTACCCATCCACTAATCCACCCATCTATCCATCTGCTATCCATCCACCCACCTACCCATCCATCTACCCATCCACCCATCCACTCATCCACCCACCCACCCATCCATCTACCCATCCACTAATCCACCCATCTATCCATCTGCTATCCATCCATCCACTCATCCATCTACCCACCTACCCATCCATTTACCCATCCATCCATCCACTCATCCACACACCCACCCATCTATCCACCTATCCACCCATCCACCCATCCACCCACTCATCCATCCACTCATCCATCCATCCACTCATCCATTCACCCACCCACCCATCCATCCATCCACCCATCCTTTCATCCACTCATCCACCCACCCACCCATCTATCCATCCGCCCATTCATCCATCCACTGGAGGTACCGAGCGAGATTCCTGGTCTCCACGCACTTGACACTACCCACAGCCAGGAGCGCTCCCCAATCACAACAACCACAAATGCCTCCAGACATTGCCAAGTGTCCTAGAATAACCCCCATTGAGAAGCACATCCCAGTTGGTCGCGGTGGCTCACACCTATGATCCCAATGCTGTGGGAGGCCAAGGTGGGAAGATTGCTTGAGCCCAGGAATTCGAGACCAGCCTTAGCCTTAGCAACATAGTGAGACCCCCCGCAATGGAGCGGGGGAGGGAGGGAAGGAGGGAGGGAGAAAGAGAGAAAGAGAGAGGGGGGGAGGGGGAGGAGAGAGAGAGAGGCTCCTAGCTCTGCTGGAGATTCCCCCTCTGGTCCTTCCCCTGAGCAGGTGGTCAGGGACAAGAATGCAGATCCTCTTGGATATAAAGACCCCGCCCTCAAAGGCTGCTGGGAGAAGGTGAGGACATTCAGGGGGTCTGCTCCACTCAATCTTCCAGCTGCCTCCAGGTACTGCCACCTTCAGGAGCTCCTCAGAAAAGCCAGGCACAAGCCTAGTGGCAGAAGCTTCCTGACACATTCTAGGGCTTTCTGTGCCTTAGTTTCCCCATCTAAAAGTGGAGGATCCTGAATCCACATTGTCCAGACTCTGAGCTCCCTAAGAGACCCTATCCCTCCCCTGCCACAAGTCTCCACGGCTCACCTCTCTTGGGGTGAAAGCCAAAGTCCTTCCAAGACACACAGGACCTGCCCAACAACCTGCCCCACTCCCCTCCTGCCTCCCCTCCCTCCCTCCCCCTCCTCACTCTGCTCCAGCCACAAGGGCCTCCTTGATGTTCCTCTAACACATCAGGTGCGGTCCTGCCCCAGGGCCTTTGCAGGGGCTGTTCCTGCTGCCTGGAATGCTTTTCCCTTGGTTTTAGAATAACAGCCTTCCCATCTGTCATTCAGGTCTCATCTCAAAGGTCACCTCCTTGAAAGGCCATCTCTGGCCCCCAAGGCAAGATGCCATCTCCCAAAACACATCTTCAGTTTATTCACAGCAACTCACCTAACTCAACTTTATTTATCTGTTTAGTAGTTTACTGTCAGTCTCTCCTACCCCTGAATTGCTTTATGTCCTCAAGCCTCACTCAAAGGCTGGCACATAATAGAGACTTAATAAAGTCCTTGCCTTTTTTATTTTGAGACATGGTCTCGCTGTTTTCCAGATTAGAGTGCAGTGGTATAATCACTGTTCACTGCAGCCTCCACCGTCCCAGCCTCCAGCCATCCTCTCTCCTCAGCCTCCCAAGCAGCTGGACTACAGGTGCATGACACCATGTGCAGATTTTTTAAATTTATTTTTTATAGAGAAGGGGTCCTGCTATGTTGCCCAGGCTGGTCTGGAACTCCTGGGCTCAGGCAATCCTCCCACCTCAACCTCCCAAACTGCTGGGATTACAGGCATCAGGCAACGCAGCCAGGCTGTTGACTATTTTGACTGCCTGACCATTTACGGAGAACACCTACAATACCCAAGACATGATTCAGGCTAACTCCATGAATCACACATATGTTTTTTTTTTCCTTAGAGACGGTCTCACTCTGTCACCCAGGCTGGAATGCAGAAGTGCAATCATAGCTCACTGTGACCTTGAACTCCTGTGACCAAAGCAATCCTCCCCCCTCAGCCTCCTGAGTGGCTGGGTCTAGAGTGCTCACCACCACACCCATGTAAGTTTTTTATTTTTTGTAGAGCTGGGTCTTGCTGTGTTGCTCAGGCTGGTCTTGAACTCCTGGGCTCAAGGGATTCTCCCAAAGCACTGGGATTACAGGTGTGAGCTACCACGCCTGGCCACATCATATAAGTTAATCCAATTTTGACAACCGCTCTGTGGGCTAGCTATCTGTATTCTTTCTCTTTTATAAAGTAACTACAGTTCGGAAAAGATGAGGTGGCTTTTCCAGGATCACACAGAAATAAAAAATGGAGCCAGGATTAGAACCAAGCCTGTCTGAGATCAAAGGTTATGATCATTCCCATTCACAGGCGAGGAGGAAGGTAGTAAACGATGAGGCAGCATCTTTCCATCCTTCACTCTGCCCATCTTCTATCTATCATCCAACCATCCATTCATCCATGCACCCACCCTTCCACCTAGTATTCCATCCACCAATTACCCATCCATCTTTTCATCCATCCATCAATGTCTCCATCTACCCATCATCCATCCATCTATTCATCCACTCATTGACCCACCAGCTCATCCACCCACCCATCTATCTGCCCATCATCCATCCACCCACCCATCTACCAAATATCCACCAATCTATTCCTCTGCTCATCCGTCCATCTACCCACCTACTCATCCATCCACCCAATCCATCCATCTATCCATTCATCCATTCATCTACCATCCATCCATTCACCACCCACCCATTCATCTACCTGTCCATCCAACCACCTATCCATCCATCTACCCATCTATCCATCCATCCATCCATAAATCCATTCATCTGCCCATCCATCCATTCATCCATACATCCATTCACTCATCTATCCATCCATCCATCCACTCATTAAACCACCAATCCATCCACCTACACATCCATCTGCCCATCCATCCATCTATCCATTCACCCACCACCCATTATCCATCCATCTATTCATCCACCCACCCATTCATTCACCCACCCACTCATCCACCCACTCATCCATCCACCCAATCCATGCATCCATCCATCCATTCACCACCCACCCACTATCCATCCATCTATTCATCCACCCACCCATTCATTCACCCACCCACTCATCCACCCACTCATCCATCTACCCAATCCATCCATCCATCCATCCATTCACCACCCACCCATTATCCATCCATGTATTCATTCACTCACCCACTCATCCATCATTCACCCACCCATTCATTCACCCACCCACTCATCCATCCACCCAATCCATCCATCCATCCATTCATCCATCCATCTACCATCCATCCATTCACCACCCACCCATTATCCATCCATCTATTCATCCACCCACCCATTCATTCACCCACCCACTCACCCACCCACTCATCCATCCACCCAATCCATCCATCCATCCATTCATCCATTCATCTATCATCCATCCATTCACCACCCACCCATTATCCATCCATCTATTCATCCACCCACCCATTCATTCACCCACCCACTCATCCATCCACCCAATCCATCCATTTATCCATTCATCAATCTACTATCCATCCATTCTCCCACCCACCCATCCATCCACCTGTCCATCCATACATCCATCTATCCACCCATCTACAAATCCAGCCATCACCTATCGATGAATCCATTCATCCACCCACCCATCCATCCACCTGTCCATCCATACACCCATCTATCCACCCATCTACAAATCCAGCCATCACCTATCGATGAATCCATTCATCCACCCACCCATCCATCCATCTATCCACCATCCACCCATCAGTTCATTCAAACCTTCCACTTACCTGCCCACTTTTCTATCCATCAAATCCACTCACACCTAGCATCTGTCACCCATTCATCCGCCCATCCATGTCTGCATCCATTGATTCACTTACCCATCTCTCCCTCCCTCCGTTAGCCAGCCCATCCCCACATCTTCTCATTTCCTCATGTCCTTGTTCATCCACAAGCTCACTTCCAAATGGCCAGTGGGATACAGTCTCTGCCCTCCTAGAGCTTACACATCACTGTCTTTGACTATGACCCTGGACCAAGTGAACTGCTAGGTCAGTGTCTTCCAGACCTAACAGCCTCTCCCTTTGGCCCTGGTCGTCCTAAGTTCAAGGACAGCTGGCCTCCCTGGATGGCTCTGACTCTCGTCTGTTTCCAAAATCATATTTCTTTCTCTCCTTCCAGAGCGGGGCAAGACTCAGGCTGGCAGGTGTGAAGCCCAGCTGTTCTGCTGTATGGCTGGGGCTGGGTGTTGCCCCTCTCTGGGCTCCAATCTCCTCCCGCGGTTCATATGGAGGAGGGGAGCTTGGTTCTCTAGGAGCCAATAGAATCGGAACACACATCTGCTTCTTTGTATTTCTCTCCTCCCACACTGCGGGCCTCACCCCACTGGAAGCTTCTATTTTGTCCATCCAGGTGTGAAGGAAATGAGCATATTTTGAGCAAGGCTGGGAGGCCGGGAAGAGGCTGGTCGTGACAATGGCAGTGCTTCCCAAACAGGTCTGCCTGAATCCCCTCCCACTCCAAAGTCTTCCATGGCTCCCCAGTGCCCTCAGGAAACAGTCCAAGCTCAGTCCAGCATCAGAGGCTTTCCCGGTCCAGCCCGTGCTGACTCTCCAGCCTCATCTCCCAGGCCTCACCTAATCCCTCCTCTACCCAGCTATGCAAAGTCTTCACGCCTCCAGGCCTTCCCAGATCAGTTCCCCCTCCCTGTATCCAGAAAGTCCAGACATTTGCCTCTTGTTCATGCCCATCATAGGGCCTGGAACACAGTAAGTGTTTCTGTGAATGCGTAAATAAAATGCTTTCTCCACCTGGAAGGCTCCTATCCATCCATCAAAGCCCCATTTCTAATGCCCCTCCTCCAGGCAGAGCTCCCGCTTCATTATCCAGTTTCCTCAAACTCCCTCCCTCTGACCTAACCCGGACTACTGGACTATAGGTGCCAACGTCCGGCTCTGACCTCAGACCTCTCTTGCTCAGCATGAGGTGAGGCCCCAAAGGGTTTTCAAGAAGTGTTATGTGGGTGAATGAATGAATGGATGAGTGTGGTCCTACCAGCTGTTTCCAATGGCCAAGGCCTCACTTGCCAATTTGAGGGGTGAAAGAAACAGAAGCCACTTCAGAGAGAACCTCCTGGGTCCAGCCCCAGGCCAGGACCCCTCGGAAGAGCCCCAACAGGTGAGCCCCATAGAAGACGGGGACCCTGGGGCTTCCAAGACCCTCCACCCGGGCAAACACTCCATCCTGCCCGCAGCTGGGCTTTGCTGGAGTTAGTGCTCCTGCGGGCCCCTGCACATCGCCAGGAACACTTCTCCCCAGCAAGGCATCCTCCTCTCGCTTCGGGGCGCAGTGCAGTCATGTAATAAGCCTGCTCCCACTGACCAAGCACATACTGTGCCCGGCCCCATGCCGAGAGCCTCCCTGCCGCTCCTCCTTTCTCCTCCCTGGTTTCCTCTGAAACAGGAAGACCCACTCCAGCTTGGAGGGATGAATACACCTGCCCAAGGCCACAAGATGCAGAAAAACCAGACTCACCTCAAGTGCAAGCTCTCAACTACTCTTCTACACTAAATGCCTCCTCCTCCTCCAGGCAGCCCTCCTGGTTTCCACTCCTGCAGGGGCAGGGCCCTCCGCTGGGCTGTCACTGCTGGTGTGTGTTTTGCCATCGCATCCCTGAGCTACATGGCTTGTAAGCTCAGGTCCTCAGCTGTCTCCCTCCCCTAAACTGGAATCTGGTGGGAGGCGAGGTCTGGGTGGGGGTAGGGATGGTAGATTTTATCTGTTTTGCCCAACCCAGTAGCCCAGGGTCTAGAACGGGGCCTGGTACACAGCAAGCGCTCGATAAATGTTGCTTATACAGGTAGACGGATTCGCATCTAGCCCACCCCATCATGAATCCCGTAAGGAATTCTGTTCGCATCAAATGCCCAGCTCTGCACAAATGCTGGAAGACAGTAGGTATTCAATAAATGTTCTCTGCCTGAAGCGGTGGAGGGAGAGGTGCAGAAACGATGTCACAGTCACAGGTGTGAGGCTCCCGGGCCTCATAAAAGACTGTTAAATAAACGAGAAAATGGGCAGCAGGGGAAAACGAGGCACAGAGAGGGGCGTGCCCAGTTTGAAGCCACACACCACCCCAGCAGGGGTCCTTCCCAGGCGCACACACCGGCCAACCCTGCCGGCCGCCTCCAGCCCCCTGCTGCTGTCCCCGCCGCCGCCAGGAGGGCCAACTGCTCCCGCGGTCCCCCCGCCAGGCCGCCCAGCCCGCCTTCTCCCTGGGGCTGGTGCGTCACACGCGGAATCTCACGCCTCAGAGCTCAGACTGCCACAGCCTCCTCCTCCCCCCACCCCGCCCCAGCCGAGCTGGCAGCTGGTGCTCCCATGGAAACCGTGGGCCCCCACCCGGGCCCCCGCTGGGCCCCCCCACCTACACCGTCCCCCAGCGCAACCTCCGCTTTAAGACAAATATTGTCATTAACATGCAAATGTATATGCCATTACCATGAACGGGGCCCAGTGGCAGCGGTGGACCAGCACCACCGCGGGCACCTTCCCCTGGCAGCGTGGGCACCCAGGCAGCCACCAGCCAGAGACAGGGGCAGCCGAAGCTCAAGCATGGCCTCCCTTGGAGGGAGGGTCCCCGGGGCAGGAAACGGCAGGGGAGCCAGCGGGAGCCCCCATCCCAGCCTCCAGCTCCTGGCCTGACCCCCGGCCTGGGGCAGGGGTCCTTCCTGGGGGAGACCCCCTCTCTCCGGATGAGGAGTTCTGGCAGGAGCAGCCTGTGGGCTCCCTGTGGTCCTCCAGCTCTCTGCAGCCCCCTCCTTCTCTGTGTCCTCACCTCTCTCTCTCTCTCTCAAAAGCAAACCCAGCGCCCCAAGACCTGCCCTCTCTGGGAGGACCACCTGGATGCCGCCCTGTCCCCCTACCCCTGCCCCACTCCTGGACAAGGCCTCCCGCCTTTCTCTGGGCCTCAGCTTGGCCTCTAGGAATCCGGCTGCTCCCACGCCGCCTTCAGGCAGGCCAGCTGTGGCTGTCAGGTGTCACGGGCCCCTCCGTCCCCAGCACCATCTTTGGCGCCCCACTCTCAGCTTCGGGGAACCTGTCACCCCTACGTCACACAGATACAGGCATGGGCGCTCCCTCGGCCTGGGAGGAAGGCAGGGAGGAAATGGGGGCCTAGCTGTGGTCAGACTGGGACCCAGGATGTGTCTCTCCAGTCCTCAGTTTCCCAGAAATGCGCTGTCACTCCGGAGCCCACCTCCACCTTCCATGAGGACGTCAAACAAGGCCCCGCCGCGTGGAGGCCAAGGAAGGGCTGAAGCTGGTGCCAGCTGATCCCTGGGCTTGTGTCAGGAGCCCGTGCCCCTCCAGGATATTCTCATCCCACCCCAGCCTCCTCCTTACAGATCTCTTGTGCTCATTCCCACGGGCCCCGCCAGCATCCGAAAGGGATTTCTCTCCAGGCCTGAGGTCCACACCCCCACGGCCCTGCCTCTCTGAAGAGGCACATTCTCCTACACCAGCGTTCCCAGAAACAAAGCCCTAAGAAGGCCAGTGTCGGTGGCAGGCGTCTCAACTCACTCCTCTCCCCAAGAATCCTGACTTCCCACTCACCATTTCGTCTCCCTTTGGCCAAGGCCCAGAGAGGGCAGTCACTAGCCAGGAGTCACACAGCTGAGCCCCAAACGCAAGCCTGGATCAGAGATGCTGATTCTGGAGACACCCCCACCTTCTCCTTTCCCCTCACCCCTTCATGCCAAGCACCCACGGGCAAAGCCCAGGTAAAGTCCAGCCAGGCCCCGCACAGGCGGGGGGATTCACTGCCCCGAGGGTACCGGGGGGCTGCACCCATTTTCAACACGAGAGAAAGCCCCTGTATCTCACACACAGACCCAGGACCCCTAAAACGCGGAGGGCGATAGCCGGCTGTCACAGACATGGCCTCTCAATTCTAACCCTCCAAGGAAAGCCGGAAGATGGGAAATACCCGCGAGGCATCCCAGGGACCTCAACATTGTCCGACCTGTAAAAAATAACTGGGCTTGCGCCACGGTCCCGCTGTCAACAGCAGGGAAACTGAGGCTCAGGACTGGGTGAACCCAGCCCCTCCCCTCCCTCACCCCTCACCTCTCCCTTGTCCAGATTTCCCGGAGATTTAAAAATAAGAAGAAGAATTCACCAGGATTCTCCAATCCCTGCACCCGCATCTGTCTCTCCAAACTAGAGCTCAACCAGCAGCCTTTCGATGCAACCTTTTGGGGGGCCACGTGGACTCCCCCATCCCACGGGAATCTTTCTAGAAATGGGTGCTTCCAGTATGCCAGGGGGTGGAGGCATGTGGGAAAAGCCCACCTATCACCTCTGGACCCCAGAGATTGAGTTCCGGGGGCTGCAGGAGCCCCTCTGCCCTCCTAGGCCACACCGAGGAGTTAGATTTTTCAGGCCCAATTTTTTTTTTTTTTTTTTTTTTTTGGTGTGTGTGTGTGTGTGTGTGATGGTTGGTTTTGAAAAGAGATGGGGAATGGGGAGGGATTTCTTTGCTCTCCCTTAAGATACCAGCTGGAGGGTCTAGCTGGAGTGACAGGCCTGGGCTCCATCTCACCAGACCCTCCCTAGGGCCTTCCTGAAGCCATCATTCATTCATTCATTCATTCATTCACTCACTCACTTCTTCATCCATTCATTCAATAAACATGCATTCATGCTTACCGGGCACGCAGTGCTGGGGGAAAAGTGGGTCTAAAATAGGTCATGGGCCCCGGTCGGTCCCCAAGGCCTCTCAGGGTCTTCCTGGAGGACGGGGGGGGGGACTGGGGGTGTCTGGGACAAAGCCTCTGAAGCGCCCACCCCCAGCCCCCAACACCTGATGGGAAGGCTGTCAAAGCCACCCCAGTTCGGACGCTGGGCCCGTGGTGGGAACCAAGGGCTGGGGACACAATCGTTGGACACCCCCATCCGCGATGCCAGGGAGGGAGAATCCGGCGGGAGGGGGGCAGACAGGCCTGAGGCCGCCCACGCCTCCCTCCTCCTCCCCGTCCACCCCAGGATTTGGGCTCTGCCCAGATGGACACGTCCAAGCTCATTGTCTTGGGCCTGAGACCCCAACACATTGCTAAGAGGCTCGGCCAGTTTCAACTTGAGCCCAAGGTGGAGGCGGGGGAGGGGGAGGGCAGAGAAATGGAGGAGAGAATGCTGATCGTAGTGGGGTGATGGGGCCAGAGGGTGGGCGGCGGAGACGGGGAGCCTCTCCGTCACCCCAGGCGAGGCCAGGCGCGTCCCCCCAAGCCGGGAGCCCCCAATCCGTCTTTCTTTGTAGTTACCGATCAGCCTGGGGTCCTGG
>CM052668.1:2137007-2162682 GCA_028533165.1 Leontopithecus rosalia | reverse complement strand
GTGGGGGGGAAGGAGGGGTGGGGGGAGGAGGGGTGGGGGGAGGAGGGGTGGGGGGAGGAGGGGTGGGGGGTAGGAGCCGAGGCTCCAGCGGAGGCAGGCAGAGGAGGGAGGTGAGCCGGGCGGGGGGGGCGCGGAAGCGGGGCGGGGAGCGGCCGGGCGCCCACCTTTGTGCATCCCCGTGTAGGGGTCCTTGAGCACCGTGAGCTCGTAGATGCGGCCGAACTGCTCGAACAGCGGCTTGAGGTCCTTCTCGTCCAGGTGCCGCGGGATCTGGCCCACGAAGAGTTTGATGGCGTCCAGGTCCTTCATGCCGTCGGGCTGCGCCCCGGGGGGCTCGGGGCCGCTGCCGCCCACGGGCGAGGGCCGCGGCTGCAGGAGCTGCTGCTGCTGCCGGCGCGCCTCGCTCTCCGTCAGGCGGGCCATGGCGGGCGCGGGACCGAGCCGGCGGCGGGCGGATCGCAGCTGGAGCGGCGGCCGCGCCTCCCGCCTCCCTCCCGGGCCCCCGCGCCCTCCTCCCGCCCGCGCCCGCCCCGGCAGCGGGACCACAAAGGCGGCTCCGCAGCGGCCCCTGGCGGCCGCGCCGCGCGGGGCAGCCGGCGCCCCCGCGCACCCCGCCGCCCCCCCACCCCGGCCGCGCTGGGAAACTGAGGCGGGCGGAGCTGCGGGCGGGACCGGGCCTCAGCCGGCTTCCCGGGGGCGTTGGGCGCGGACCCGCCGGCGCCCGCGAAGGGCAGGAAGACTGTCACAGGTCGCCGGGGGGTTCCGCGGGGGGCTTGCGCATTGAAAGCGTCCGAGACCCTTTAGGTGACTCATCAATGGTACGGATAACACTAATAACAGGGGCGGGCGCGGTGGCGAGCGCCTGTCATCCCAGGACTCTGGGTGGATCACAAGGTCAGGAGTTCGAGGCCAGCCTGGCCAACACGGCAAAACCCCGTCTCTGCTAAAAACACGAAAATTAGCCGGGCGGGGTGGCGAGCGCCTGTGATCCCAGCACTTTGGGAGGCCGAGGAGGGCGGATCACTTGAGGTCAGGAGTTCGAGACCACCCTGGCCAACATGGTGAAACCCCCGTCTATACTAAAAACACAAAAATTAGCCGGGCGTGTTGGCGAGCGCCTGTCATCCCAGCATTTTGGGAGGCCGAGGAGGGCGGATCACTTGAGGTCAGGAGTTCGAGACCACCCTGGCCAATATGGTGAAATCTCCGTCTCTGCTAAAAACACGAAAATTAGCCGGGCGGGGTGGCGAGCGCCTGTCATTCCAGCACTTTGGGAGGCCGAGGAGGGCAGACCACTTGAGGTCAGGAGTTCCAGACCACCCTGGCCAACATGGTGAAACCCCCATCTCTACTAAAAACACAAAAATTAGCCGGGCGTGGTGGTGAGCGCCTGTCATCCCAGCACTTTGGGAGGCCGAGGAGGGCAGACCACTTGAGGTCAGGAGTTCCAGACCACCCTGGCCAACATGGTGAAACCCCATCTCTGCTAAAAACACGAAAATTAGCCGGGTGTGGTGGCGAGCGCCTGTCATCCCAGCATTTTGGGAGGCCGAGGAGGGTGGATCACTTGAGGTCGGGAGTTCCAGACCACCCTGCCCAACATGGTGAAACCTCCGTCTCTACCAAAAACACAAAAATTAGCCGGGCGTCGTGGCGAACGCCTGTAATCCCAGCTACTCGGGAGGCTGAGGCAGGAGAATCGCTTGAACTCAGTAGGCCGAGGTGGCAGTGAGCCGAGATCGTGCCACTGCACTCCAGCCTGGGTGACAAGAGCAAAACTCTGTCTCAAAATAATAATCATAACGCTAATAATGGTGAATCAATGGCAAGAAGGAAAGTGTTCCCACTATTCACGACAGCACAGGAGAATGCTAACCGTGTCTTCCAATTCTATAGGGTGCTTACGCACGGTGTCCTTGGCCCATCAGTACTGTCACCAACGGGAAGGAATGCTGACTCTCACTTGTAACAACAGGGTAGAAGAAACACTGAAAGTATCTCCCAGCTCTCCAGTGCCCGTGACCCTGTATGTATGAAACTCACCGAAATATTAATAATAACGATGATAAGGGCTGGGTGCGCCGGTTCACACCTGTAATCTCAGCACTGCGGGAAGCAGAGGCAGGAGGATCATTTGAGCGCAGGAGCTGGAGACCAGCCTGGGCAACACAGCGAGACCCCATGGCTACAAAAAGTAAAAAACATTAGCCAGGCGTGGTTGGCGTGCACCTTCGGTCCCAGCTACTCGGAGGCTGAGGTGGGAGCATCGCTTGAGCCCGGGGAGACTGGGGCTGCAGTGAGCCATGACTGCATCACTGCCTCTGGTCTAGGCGACAGAGTAAACTCTTGTCTTAAAAAAAAAAAAAAACTTTCCAAAGATGTCCCAAAATGAAAGCTCAAGTTCTCCCTGAGGCCCACAAGGCCCTGAGTGTCCCCCTCCTCACTCTGCTCCAGCCACACAGGCCTTCTCGCTGTTCCTCCAACTTGCCAGGTGCGGTCCTGCCTCAGGGCCTTTGCACGGGCTGCGGCCTCTGCCTGGGATGGCCCCTCCCCAGCTGATGCATTCCTTCAATTCCCCATCAATTTCTCCATCCGCCTTATCGCAGACTGTTCAGTCACCATTACGTCCTTGCTTCACTTTCTTTTTCTTGCCATGGAGTTACACCCATTTCAAATTCTTTTTCTTTTTTTAGATGGAGTCTCTCTCCATCGCCCAGGCTGAAGTTCAGTGGTGTGATCTTGGCTCACTGCAACCTCCCCCATCAGGTTCCAGTGATCCTCCTGCCTCAGCCACCTGAGTAGCTGGGATTACAGGTACACTCCGCCACCCCCAACTAATGTAAAATTTTATTTATGTATTTATTTGTTTGTTTTTGAGAGAGTCTCACTCTTTCACCCAGGCTGGAGTGCAGTGGCGCGATCTCGGCTCACTGCAACCTCCGCCTCCCGGGTTCAAGCGATTCTCCTGCCTCCTGAGTAGCTGGGATTACGAGCCCGCCACCACACCCAGCTAATTTTGTATTTTTAATAGATATGGGGTTTCACCGTGTTGGTCAGGCTGGTCTCAAACTCCTGACCTCAGGTGATCCACCTGCTTCAGCCTCTCAAAGTGCTGGAGTGAGAGGCATAAGCCAAAGCACCCGGCCTAAAATTTAATTTTTGTTTATTTATTTAATGTTTGAGACAGGCTCCTGCTCTGTGGCGCAGGCTGGAGTTCAGTGGTGCAATTTCAGCTCACTGCAACTTCCGTCTCCTGGATTCAAGTAATTCTCATGCCTCAGCCTCCTGAGTAGCTGAGATTACAGGCACCCGCAGCCACTGGCTACTTTAAGTTTTTATTTTTTATATAGATTTTTGAGACAGGGTCTGGCTCTGTCACCCAGGCAGTGTGGTGACATGATCATAGCTCACTGCAGCCTTGATTTGTTGGGCTCAAGCGATCCTCCCGCCTCAACCTCCTGAGCCACAGATGTGCACACCACCATGCCTGGCTAATTTTTAATTTTCTTTGTACAGATGGGGTCTTGCTATGTTGTCCAGGCTGGATCCAAACTTCTGGGCTCAAGCGATCCTCCCGCCTCAGCCTCTCAGAGTGCTAGGATGACTGGCGTGAGCCACCGCACCAGGCTTTAAGGAACATTTTGCGGTCCATCCAGCCAATGGAACGTGACTCAGCTGTGAAAAATGATGGGGCTCTGACCCAGGCCCTAGCGGAGAGGCACCTTGGGGACACCCTGCTCGGTGAGAGGCGCCAGACGCAGAAGACCACACCGCGTGTGATGCCATTTGTATGAAACCCCCACCCGAGTTAGAGGGGTAACTGAGGTCCAGAGAGCTTAAGTGGCTGGTGTAAGATCACACGGTAGGAGAGCTGGGATTTGAACCCAGCATCTGGACTCTGGAGCACGCAAACCTCCCCCGTCCCCTCCCATCTCCCCACGCAGCAGGCAGCTGAGCCTCAGTTTCCTTATTTGCCAAGCACGACCAAAAAGAGGGGAGAGGGGTCAGGTGCGGTGACTCACGCCTGTAATCCCAGCACTTTGGGAGGCCGAGGCGGACAGATCACCTGAGGTCGGGAGTTCGAGACCATCCTGGCCAATATGGTGAAACCCCGTCTCTACTAAAAATACAAAATTAGCCGGGCGTGGTGTTGCACACCTGCAATCCCAGTTACTCGGGAGGCTGAGGCAGGAGAATTGCCTGAACCTGGGAGGCGAAGATTGTGGTGAGCAGAGATTGCACCATTGCACTCCAGCCTGGGCAACAAGAGAGAAACTCCGTCTCAAAAAGAAGAAATAGAAAATCAGCTGGGCATGGTGGCGCACACCTGTAATCCCAGCTACTTGGGAGACTGAGACAGGAGAACTGCTTGAACCTGGGAGGTGGAGGTTGCAGTGAGCCGAGATCGCGCCACTGCACTCCAGCCTGGACGACAGAGTGAGATTCCTTCATCTCAAAAAAAAAAAAAAAAAAACTGAAAAAGAAACAGAGGATATGGTGAAGGCCCTGGTCTGGTGTGGCTTCCTGAGCTAAAATGTGGTCTTAGCACAGTGCCTGGGAGTTCCTAGCACTCAGTGAATGGGTATTTGTCACTGCTGTTCCTGGCAGCCTCCTGGACGCCCCCGGATGGAAAAGAACATCAGGACTGGGCGAGGGGTCAGGAGTCCTCCTACAACATCCTGCCCCTCGGCCCAGAACACACCCAGGTGGTTAGGCTCAGCTGAGGCTTGGCGGGGCCCAGCGAGGCACGGGGGGCTGGTGGAGTCAGCCAGGAGACACAGGCTTCGTCTCCATGGAGACTCAAGCAGGATGCTGGGAGCCCCGAGCGCCTCCAGCGTTCCAGGAGAGTCCTTAATAAGAATTTAAAAAATCAGCTGGGCGCGGTGGCTCACGCCTGTAATCCCAGCGTGATTACAGTTTGGGAGGCCGAGGCGGGTTGAGACCAGCCTGGCCAATATGGTGAAACCCCATCTCTACTAAAAATACAAAAATTAGCCAGAAGTGGTGGCAGGTGCCTGTAATCCCAGCTACTCGGGAGGCTGAGCCAGGAGAATGGCTTGAACCTGGGAGACAGAGGTTGCAGTGAGCTGAGATCACGCCACTGCACTCCATCCAGCCTGGGTGACACAGCAAGACTCTGCAGGGGTCTCGGGAGCTGGGGGACCTCCAGCCGGGAGCTGGGCTCTCTGGAATTGAGTGACTTCATTCGCCTACCCCAGGCCCTTTGCACAGACTTGACCTCTTCCTCACCATTTCTCACGAGCATGGCTGGAGCCAGAGCCTGGTTCCTGTGCCTGAGCACAGCAGACGTTGGGGCCAGATCCTTCTCTGGGGTGGGGCCGTCTTGAGCACTGCAGGGTGCTGAGTGGCATCCCTGGCCTCTACCCACTTCATGCCAGGAGCACCCTCCCCCAAGTTATGACAACCAGAAATGCCTCCAGGCATTGCCAAGTGTCCCTTGGGGGCAAATCATACCCAGTTGAGAAGCACTGTCCTCGAATGCCCTTCCCTCAGATCCCAGTCCTCCCCGCTCGTCCATCTCAAGGACACCCTGACCTCCTGCTGGCCATGTCTCCTTTGTCCTTACCCTGTACTGTTCCTCCCTCTCTCCCTTCCCTCCATCTCCCTTGTTCTTACCCTGTACTGATTTTTTTCTTTTTCTCTTTCTCCTTCCCTCCTTTCCTTTCTTTTTTCATTTTTTTGGATAGAGTCCTGCTCTGTTACCCAGGCAGGCGCAGTCCGGCCCACTGCAACCTCCACCTCCTGGGCTCAAGTGATCCTCCTGCCTCAGCCTCCCGATTAGCTGCAACTATAGGCTTGTGTGCCACCACACCCAGCTAACTCTTTTTTGATTTTTAATTTTGTGTAAAGACAGGGTCTTGCTATGTTGCCCAGGCTGGTCTGGAACTCCTGAGCTCAAGTGATCCTGCCACCTCAGCCTCTGGAATAGCTGGGACAACAGGTGCACACCACCACCATGCCCAGCTAATTTCGATATATTTTGTGGAAATGGGGTCTCACTATGTTGCCCAGGCTGGCTTCAAACTCCTGGGCTCAAGTAAGCCCCCTGCTTTGGTCTCCCAAAGTGCTGGGATTACAGGCATGAGTCACCATACATGTCCCCTGTGCTGTTTTTCTTTCCACTCCCAGCTCCATTTCTAGGACACCGCTGAGGCATCACCACTTTCGGGAAGTCCTCCTGGATTTCCAGTCTGAGGCCCCTCTGGCTGCCAGTGTCCCCCCATCACTGCTGTGTTCACCCTGACCTCCTTGGCCTGCAGGCTCAGCTCTGCAGGGAGGGCGACCAGGTCCGGGGCCACTGCAGGCCCCCTCCCAGCCCGTGGCCTCCATGTGCCCAGCCATGGGGCAGCACACTGGGCTGGGCTCACCAAACATGTAGTGACCAAATACATGAACGGCAGTGATTAAAGGGATCTCGGCCGGGTGCGGCGGCTCACGCCTGTGACACCAAGGAGGCAGATCACCTGAGGTCAGGAGTTCGAGACCAGCCTGGACAACATGGTGAAACCCCGTCTCTATTAAAAATACAAAAACCAGCCAGGTGTGGTGGCGGGCGCCTGTAGTCCCAGCTATTTGGGAGGCTGAGGCAGGAGAACTGCTTGAACCTGGGAGGCAGAGGTTGCAGTGAGCCGAGATCGTGCCACTGCACTCCAGCCTGGGTGACAGAGAAAGACTCCATCTCAAAAAAAAGGAGGGTGGGGGGAGAGCTGCAAGCCCTTTGTTCTCTTCCTTCTCCCTGAATTTTTCTTTCTTCTTCTTTTGAATTTTCCTTGTCTTCCCATGACGACCGTGAATCACTTTGGTATCAAGAGAGTCTAAAACTTGAAAACAGGAAGGGAAGCAGAGTCGATTTAGCAGTCACGGCTGTCAGATGGAGGATCCGCGCATCGAAGCCAACACAGTTTATTCTTTTCTCTTCGGTACCCAAAGGAATTCAGAGCTTCTCAAAGCCAACTGGGCTCCCCAGCTGCCTGGTCTCAAACCCACGCCATGTGGCGTCAAGGCGTTTCTGCCACGCCGGCCAGCACGTGGACACTCTCCCAGGCCCCCAGGCCCGTCCAGCTCACGGTGACACTTACTGTTCATTTCCCACGTACGAGGCACAACAGTGTCTGCCATACACACAGCAGGAACTGCCATCCCATTTGCCAGAGGGGCAAATCGAGGCACCTGGAATTTCCCAGAATGCAGCAGCTCATGCTTTCCACCTTCACGGATTTGACCAGAGCTCTGGGCTGGTCAAACCCCCGGGGGGCTACTTTTCATTTATTTATTTATTTTTGAGACAGAGTCTCGCTCTGTCGCTCAGGCTGGAGTGCAGCGGTGCGATCTCAGCTCACTGCAACCTCCACCTCCCGGGTTCAAGCGATTCTCCCGCTTCAGCCTCCTGAGCAGTTGGGACAACAGGCGGGTGTCATCACACCTGGCTAATTTTTGTACTTTCAGTAGAGACGGGGTTTCACATGTTGGCCAGGCTGGTCTCGGACTCCTGACCTCGGGTGATCGATCTGCTTCAGCCTCCCAAAGTGCTGGGGTTACAGCCACTGTGCCTGGTCTTTTTTTTTTTTTTTTTTTGAGACTCAGTCTCGATCCATCTCCCAGGCTGCAGTGCAATGGTTCCATGTCAGCTTACTGCAACCTCCACCTCCCGGGTTCAAGCAATTCTCCTGCCTCAACCTCCCGAGTAGCCGGGATTACAGGCGCGCACCACCATGTCTGGCTAATTTTTGTGTTTTTAGTAGAGACGGGGTTTCACCATGCTGGCCAGGCTGGTCTCGATCTCCTGACCTCAGGTGATCCACTTGGCCTCCCAAAGTGCTGGGATCACAGGTGTGAGCCACGGAGCCCAACCTGACCCAATCTACTTTCTGTCTCTGTGAGTCTGACGACTCCGGGGACCTCCTAGGAGTGGAATCACACAGGATTTGTCCTTCTGTGCCTGTTTTCTCACTGAGCCTGAGGTCCTCAAGATGCACCCACACTGTAGCCTGTGTCCGGATTCTCTTCCTCTTCATGGCTGAGTAATATTCCGCTGTGTGTTGGTCAGTCCTCCTGTCCGGCACCCTTTGGGTTATTGTGAATCATGCTGCTGTGAACAGGGCGTACAAACAGCTCTTCACATCCCTGCTTTCCATTTTATTGGGAACATACCCAGGAGTGGGAATGTAAGTCCTATGGCAATTCTTTTTTTTTTTTTTTTTTTGACAAGGGGTCTTGCTCTGTCACCAGGCTGGAGTGCAGTGGTGAGATCTCAGCTCACTGCAACCTCCACCTCCCGGGTTCAAGCAATTCTCCTGCCTCAGCCTCCCGAGTAGCTGGGATTACAGGCACGCACCACCACGCCCAGCTAATTTTTGTATTTTTACTAGAGACGGGGTTTCACCATGTTGACCAGGATGGTCTCGATCTCTTCACCTCGTGATCCACCTGCCTTGGCCTCCCAAAGTGCTGGGATTACAGGCTTGAGCCACCGTGCCCGGCCTTAATTTTTGTATTTTTAGTAGAGACGGGGTTTCACCTTGTTGACCAGGATGGTCTCGATCTCTTCACCTCGTGATCCACCTGCCTCGGCCTCCCAAAGTGCTGGGATTACAGGCCTGAGCCATCGGGCCCAGGTGTAATTTTATTTTTAAATTTATTTTTTTTGTTGTTGTTGTGTCACACCACTGCACTCCAGCCTGGGCAACAAGAGTAAAATTCTGTCTCAAAAACAAAACAAACAAACAAAAAAACTCTTAATTTCTCTTAAAGGAAAATTTACATCACTGGCTTAAGAGGGAAACAAGGTTTATTATACACACAATAAAAGCCACACTTGTTAGATCTGAACTGGACACTCTCTTTTTTGGTTCAAAAAAAGAGATCAGCAATTACAGGAGAAGTTAAGACACCACAGCCACCCAAGAGACACTTTCTCCTTGACTTAAGATGGAACTGAACTTCGGGAGGCCGAGGCGGGAGGACTGCTGGAGCCCAGGAGTTCCAGACCAGCGTGGGCAACATAGCGAGACCCCGTCTCTACAAAAAGTATAAAAATTAGCCCGGTGTGATGGCACCTGTCTGCAGTCCTACCTACCAGGGAGGCTGAGGTGGGAGGATCACTTGAGCCCCGGAGGTCGAGGCTGTTGTGAGCTATGACGGGGCACTGCACTTCAGCCTGAGCAAGAGTGAGGCCATGTCTTGATTAAAAGAAGAGAGAGAGAGACAGAGAAAGAGACTTGAAAGGGACTGTATTCATCAGGGTTCCCTAGAAGGAAGAAGTAATGGAATTTAAAGGGGGGTTATTAATTATTAACTAACTCTCACTATCACAGCGCCCCACGGTAGGTCGTCTGCAGGCTGAGGAGCAAGCAGAGCCAGTCCGAGTTCCAAAACAGAAGAACCTGGAGCCCCAGGTTCGAAGACAGGAAAGCATCCCGTACAGGAGAAAGATGCAGGCTGGAGTGCGGTGGTGAGATCTCTGCTCCCCGCAACCTCCACCTCCTGGGTTCAGGCAATTCTCATGCGTCAGCTCCCAACCAGCTGGGGCTGCAGGGGCATGCCACCATGCCCAGTGATTATTATTATTTTTGTATTTTTAGTAGAGATGGGGTTTCACCATGTTGGCCAGGCTGGTCTTGAACTCCTGACCTCGTGATCCACTCACTTCAACCTCCCAAAGGGCTGGGATTACAGGCATGGGCCACCTCGCCTGGCTAGTCTTGCTTTTCACACTTTTCTGCCTGCCTATATTTCAGCCGCACTGGCAGCTGATTAGAAGGTGCCCACCCAGATGAAGGGCGGGTCTGCCTTTCCCACGCCGACTCACACGTTAACCTCCTTCGGCAACACCCTCCCAGACACGCCCAGGATCGACACCTTGTATCCTTCAATCCAATCAAGTTGACACTCAGTATCGGCCATCGCAGGGGATCTCAAGCAGTTTCTTCCTGGGGACAGAAAGGCAAGGCCTAAAAAATAACTGGAGGCCGGGCGCGGTGGCTCACACCTGAAATCCCAACACTTTGGGAGGCTGTAGTGGGTGGATCACGAGGTCAGGAATTCAAGACCAGAACTGGTCAATATGATGCAACCCCATCTTTACGAAAGATACAAAAATTAGCTGGGTGTGGTGGCGCGTGCCTGCAGTCCCAGCTGCTCGGGAGGCTGAGGCAGAAGATTGGCATGAACCCGGGATGGAGGTTGCAGAGAGCCAAGATGGTGCCACTGCACTCCAGCCCGGGGAACAGTGAGACTCCATCTCAAAAGAAAAAGAATAGTCATGGCAACAGGCGTAATGCCAGCTCACAGTCACCAGCCTTGTATTAGCTAGATAGTGCTGCGTAACAAGTTATCCCAAACGGAGCAGCTGAAACAATACACATCGACTCCAAACCTCAGGGACTCTTCTCGGTCTCAGTGGGCTGTGTTGCTTTTCTGGGGCTGGGGGGTGTGTCTTCCAAGCTCAAGGTGTTGGTGTCTCAATTTTCTTGCTGGCTGTCAGCCACCCTCAGCTCCTGTCATAGCCAACAGTCCCTTTCTCCGGCAGCTCACATCAGGAGTGTTTCCAACTCTGTCTTGATTTTTTGTTTTGTTTTTTTTCTCTTTTTTTTTTTTTTTTTGAGATGGAATCTCGCTCTTGTTGCCCAGGCTGGAGTGCAGTGGTGCGATCACAGCTCACTGCAACCTCCGCCCCTTAGGTTCAAGCGATTCTCCTGCCTCAGCCTCCCAGGTAGCTAGGATTACAGGTACCTACCACCACGCCTGGCCAATTTTTGCATTTTTAGTAGAGACAGGCTTTCGCAATTTTGGCCAGACTGATCTTGAACTCCCAACATCAGATGATCTGCCTGCCTCAGCCTCCCAAAGTGCTGGGATTATAGGCATGAGCCACCGTGCCCAGCCCATTTATACCTACTTTTCCTTTCTTTCTTTTTTTTTGAGACGGAGTTTCGCTGTTGTTACCCAGGCTGGAGTGCAATGGCATGATCTCGGCTCACCGGAACCTCCGCCTCCTGGGTTCAGGCAATTCTCCTGCCTCAGCCTCCCGAGTAGCTGGGATTACAGGCACGTGCCACCATGCCCAGCTAATTTTTTGTATTGTTAGTAGAGACGGGGTTTCACCTTGTTGACCAGGATGGTCTCGATCTCTTGACCTCGTGATCCACTCACCTCGGCCTCCCAAAGTGCTGGGATTACAGGCGTGAGACACCGCACCCGGCCCTCTTTTCTTTTTTTTGAGTTGGAGTCGCACAGGCTGGAGTGCAGTGGCGCGATCTCTGCTCACTGCAACCTTCCCCTCCTGGGTTCAAGCACTTCTCCTGCCTCATCCTGCCAAGTAGTGGGGATTGCAGGTGCCCACCACCACACCCGGCTAATTCTGCATCTTTAGTAGAGACAGGGTTTCACCATGTTGGCCAGGCTGGTCTCAAACCCCTGACCTCCGGCAGTCTGCCATCCTCAGCTTTCCACAATGCTGGCAGAGTGAGCCACTGCACCCAGCCAACAAACTTAAACTTTTATTAAAGAAAACAGTTTCTGAGACAGTATCTCGCTCTGTCACCCAGGCTGAAGTGGTGTGATCACGGCTCACTGCAGCCTCCAACTCCTGGACTCAAGTATTCTTCCTGCCTCAGCCTCCCTCATAGCTAAGACCATAGGCATGCACCACTGTGCTTAGCTAATTTTTATTATCGTGGAGACCGGGTCTCGCCATGTTGCCCAGGTTGGTCTCGAACTCCTGGCTTCAAGCAATCCTCCCACCTCAGCTTCCCAAAGTTCCGGGGTCAAAGCACCATGCCTGGCCTATATTTTAAAATTTAAATATATATGGATTTGTTTTGCCATATTCTATTTTTTTTAAGATGTTGTCTCCCTGCCTTATGCAGGCTGGAGTGCAATAGCACAGTCTCGGCTCACTGCAACTTCCGCCTCCCGGGTTCAAGCGATCCTCCCAACTCAGCCTCAAGTAACTGGGACTACAGGTGTGTGCCACCATGCCCGGCTGATTTTTGTATTTTTAGTAGAGACGGGGTTTCACTGTGTTAGCCAGGATGGTCTTGAATTCCTGACCTCAGGTGATCCTCCTGCGTGGGGCTCCCGAAGTGCTGGGATTACAGGTGTGAGCCACCGCGTCTGGCCTTTTTTTTTTTTCTTTTTGGCATATTCTGTTGGCTGGAAGCAAAGAGACCCTTGGGGTGAGGTGTGGCTCACTGGAGTCACCTTAGGCTGCACCCGGCACCAGCACTTGCTCTGTGCCAGGCATTTACAGCAGGGAGCCCACTTCACCCTCCAGTCGCCCTGGGAGACAGGAGCTCCTATGAGCCCATTTTACAGGTAAGTGAAGCAAGGCCCAAGCAGGCGGACTCCAGATCAACAATTCCAAACCTCCCTGCTCACCACCCCTGCGATCAGTTACGGACCCACAAACCCACATCACAGGGTGAACCCTGCTGTGGTGCCAAGTGTCATCACAAAATGACAACATTCCTGTGGTCCCACCACAGTCTGGAGCAAAATGCAGACCATCCATGCGTGGGTGTGTGTACACACACACATATACACACACACTACACACACAAACCACACACACCACATACGCCATACACACTACACACACCACACACACATACCACACTACACACACCACACACATCACACACACTCCACACACACCACACACTCCACACACACCACACACTCCACACACCACACACTCCACACACACACCACACACTCCACACACTCCACATACACACATATACACACACACACACAAAACACACCACACACACTAAACACACACACCACATACACCATACACACCACACACCCCACATACACCACACACACCCCACACCCCACACACACCACACACTCTACATACACCACACATATACACACACATACACACACACAAAACACACCACATACACCATACACCACACACATATACACACACACATATATACACACCACACCCCACACACCACTCACACCACAGACCACACTAAACATACACCACACACCACACACCCCACATACACCACACACATATACACACACACCACACCCCACACACCACTCACACCACACACCACACTACACATACACCACACACACCAAACACACCACACCACACACCCCACATACACCACACACATATACACACACTACACACACAAAATACACCACACACCACATACACACTACACACACCACACACACTATACACACCACACATCACACACGCTACACACACCACACATACCACGCACTCCACATACGCCACACACACACTACACACACCACACACCACACACTCCACATACACCACACACATATACACACATACACACAAAACACCACACACTCAACAACTATACACACACCACACACACACCACACGACCCACATACACCACACATATACACACACATATACACACACAAACCACACACTAACACACACCACACATATAAACACACTACACACACAAAACACCACACTAAACACACACACCACATACACCATACACACATACACCACACACACACCACACACCCCACATACACCACACACATATACACACATATATACACACTACACACGCATACACACACATATACACACACTACACACAAAAAACACTACACACACACCACTCACACACCACACACCCCACATACACCACACACATATACACACACACATATATACACACACCCCACACCCCACACATCACTCACACCACTCACCACACACACACCCCTCACACACACCACCCACACCATACACACCACACACACCACTCACACCATACACACCACACACACCACTCACACCACCCACACTACACAGACACCACACACCCACACACCACACACACCCACACATACCACACACCACACACAGCACAACCAGACCACCACAGCACACACACCACACCCACACCACACACCCCACACACCACACACACACCACACCCACCACACACCCACCACAAACCACACACTACACACCACACACACCCACGAAACACACCACACACGAAACACAACGCACCACACACACACACACACACACGCGCACACACACACGGCAGCGAAAGAAAACGGACGTCCTTGAATCTCTCCCCAGTCTTCAGAACGAAAATCTCACACACTAGATGCATCCGGCATGTTTTGGAGGTTGCAGGTGCCACGCTTCTCATCTCGATGTAACCAAGCCCAGGGCAGTCCTCATCCCCATTTTACAGGTGAGGAAACTAAGCTGCGGGAGAAAAGTGACTCATCCCAAGCTTCTAGCTTGGGCTGGGCGCGGTGACTGACACCTGTAATCCCAGCACTTTGGGAGGCCAAGGTGGGAGGATCACCTGAGGTCAGGAGTTCGAGACCAGCCTGGCCAACATGGCAAAACCCTGTCTCTACTAAAAATACAAAAAAAAATAAATAAATAAATAAAAGGAAGAAAAAAGAATTAGCTGGGTGTGGTGGCAGGTGCCTGTAGTCTCATCTACTCAGGAGGCAGAGGCAGAAGAATCGCTTGAACCCAGGAGGCAGAGGTTGCAGTGAGACGAGATTGTACCACTGCACTCCAGCCTGTGTAACAGGGCAAGGCTGTCCCAAAAGAAAAACAAAATAAAGAATAAAATTTTGGCCGGGCGCGGTGGCTCACACCTGTAATCCCAGCACTTTGGGAGGCTGAGGCCTGTGGATCAGGAGGTCAAGAGATTGAGACCATCCAGGCTGACATGGTGAAACCCCGTCTCTACTAAAAAATACAAAAAATTAGCTGGGTGTGGTGGCGCACGCCGGTAGTTCCACCTGCTTGGGAGGCTGAGTCAGAATTGCTTGAACCCGGGAGGTAGAGGTTGCAGTGAGCCGAAATTATGCCACTGCACTCCAGCCTGGCGCCTGGTGACAGACTGAGACTCTGCCTCAAAAAAAAAAAAAAAAAAAAAAAATTTCTAGTGTGGACCTCAGGGAGAACGGGCAGAGTCTCCAGGCACTTCTGCTGTCTCCTCCCCGACCCGGGAGGCAGGCCGGCTCCGTGGTTAGCTGCTTCTGCTGGGGCCCATTTCGCTGACCTGCTCTGTGGCCTCAAGTAAGTGGACCTGAGGCCACAGAGCAGGTCATGTCTCTGGACCCCGGTTATCCCAGTGGCCTAACCCTGGGCCCTCTTCGCCCACTCCACTCAGCGTGTGGCTAACGGCGTAGCCCTCAGATTCATTCAATCCCTGTCTGAACCCTCGCGCTCTGCCTCCCCGTTCCCATCTGTAACAGAAGCATCTGGGAGGCACCTACCCAAGGCCAGGCGCGGTGGCTCACGCCTGTAATCCCAGCACTTTGGGAGCCCGAGGCAGGTGGATCACCTGAGGTCAGGAGTTCGAGACCAGCTTGGCCAACGTGGTGAAACCCTGTCTCTACTAAAAATACAAAAGCTGGGCATGGTGGTGGGCGCGTGTAATCCCAGCTACTTGGGAGGCCGAGGCAGGAGAATCGCTTGAAGCTGGGAGTCGGAGGTTGCAGTGAGCCGAGATCGTGCCCCTGCACTCCGGCCTAGGGACAGAGCAAGACTCTGACTCAAAAAAAGAAAAAAAAGCACCTCCCCAAGTGGCTTGGCACAGTGGCTCACACCTGTATTCCCAGCACTTTGAGAGGCTGAGGTGGGAGGATTGCTTGAGGCCAGGAGACCGATCAAGGCCAGCCTGGGCAAACAGCAAGACCCCATCTCTACAAAACATATAAAAAATAAGAAAGATCTATACTGTGGACAGTGCCTCTCAAGAGAACCTGTGCCGGTGTCAAGAGACATTAGCTGATGTTTTATCAACTTAAAAGACCTCCAGGAAGAGATTTGGGTCCCTGGACCTGGCCTCTTTGGGGCCTTGGGAGAGGGTGCAACGTCCTTGCTGGGAGGATGTCTTTGTCCTCCTCCTGCACTGCTGCCCAGGGTTGAGGGGGGCTAAGGTGATGTGCCCAGAACGGGCAGCTTGATCTCATTTCATTTTCATTAACTGTCCTCTGGCTGCCAGTGATCTTTAAAGATTCAGTGGTCATGTGCCATCTTCTCTGCTCTCCTTACCCTCCCTGTCCCCCAGGAGGCCCTGCAAGGCTGGAAACCTCCCATCTCCCTCCCTGCCCCCTACTCACTCTGCTCCAGCCACACTGGCCTCCTCGATGTTCTTTTAACATGCCAGGTACGGTCCTGCCCCAGGACCTTTGCACTGACTGTGCTCACCGCCTGAATCATTGTCCCCAGATTTCCACATGAGGTAATAATCCCTGTCATCCCGATTTCACTCAAAAGCCTCCTCCAGGCCGGGCACAGTGGCTTACGCCTGTAATCCCAGAACTTTGGGAGGTGGAGACAGGTGGATCACCCTAGGTCAGGAGTTCGAG
This sequence comes from Leontopithecus rosalia, assembly GCA_028533165.1. NCBI lineage: Eukaryota > Metazoa > Chordata > Mammalia > Primates > Cebidae > Leontopithecus > Leontopithecus rosalia. Next base: position 2,146,279 of record CM052668.1, on the reverse strand, counting down.
ACCAGCCTGGCCAACATGATGAAACCCCATCTCTACTAAAAGTACAAAAAATCAGGTGGGAGCCTTTAGTCCTAGCTGCTCGGGAGGCTGAGGAACGAGAATTGCTTGAACCCAGGAGGAAGTTGCAGTGAGCCAAGATTGCACCACTGCACTCCAGCCTGGGTGACAGAGCAAGAATCCAACTCAAACAAACAAAGAAAAAACTAAAACTAAAACAAAAACAGGCCAGGCTTGGCGGTTCATGCCTGTAATCCCAGCACTTTGGGAGGGCAGATCTCCTGAGGTCAGGAGTTCAAGACCAGCCTGGCTAACGTGCTGAAACTCCATCTCTGCTAAAAATGCAAAATTTGGAGGCGCACGTCTGTAGTCCCAGCTGCTCAGGGAGGCTAAGGCAGGAGAATCACTTGAACCTGGGAGGCGGAGACTGTAGTGAGCTGAGATCACACCACTGCACTCCAGCCTGGGTGGCAGAGGGAGACTCGGTCTCAAGGAAAACAGAAGATCGCCATCGGAGAGCACCCCACCCACGCAACCACTTATCACTCATTTCCTGCAGTGGACTTTGAGCCCCGTGGCATGCAGGCCAGTGTCTCTTGCACACGGCTGTATCCCCCAGCCTGGCACGGGACCTGGCAGAGCAGTGTTCAAATACTCGCTGAATCCATAGTCGAATAAAACTAATCCGGCCGGGAGCAGTGGCTCAGGCCTGTATTCCTAGTACTTTCAGAGGCCGAGGTGGGAGGACTGCTTGAGGCCAGGAGTTCAAGGCCAGCCTGGGCACCATAGCAAGCTCTGATCTCTACAAAAATATTTTAAAAATGTAGGCAGGCATGGTGGCATTCACCTGCAGTCCCAGCTACCTGGGAGGCTGAGGCAGGAGGATCACTTGAGCCCAGGAGGTCAAGTCTGCAGGTCGCTGTGACTGCACCACTATACTCCAGCCTGGGCAACAGAGCAAGACCTTTTTTTTTTTTTTGCTTTGAGTCTCTCTCTCTGTCACCCAGGCTGGAGTGCAATGGTGCCATCTTGGCTCACTGCAACCTCCACCTTCTGGGTTCAAGTGATTCTCCTGCCTCAGCCTCCTGAGTAGCTGGGACTACAGGCATGTGCCACCACGCCCAGCTAATTTTTGTATTTTTAGCAGAGATGGGGTTTTACCATGTTGGCCAGGCTGGTCTTGAACTCTGACCTCAAGTGGTCCTCCCGCCTCAGCTTCCCAAAGTGCTGGGGTTACAGAAGTGAGCCTCCAAGCCCAGCATGAGACCCTGTCTAAAAAAAAAAAAGTGTGTCGGGGCCGGGGCGGGGAGGAATTACCTGTTTATGGCGGTTCTTTTTTCTTTTTTTTTTTGAGACGGAGTTTCGCTCTTGTTACCCAGGCTGGAGTGCAACGGCGCGATCTCAGCTCACTGCAACCTCTGCCTCCTGCGTTCAAGCGATTCTCCTGTCTCAGCCTCCCGAGTAGCTGGGATTACAGGCACGCGCCACCACGTACAGCTAATTCTTGTATTTTTAGTAAAGACAGGTTTTCACCATGTTGGTCAAGCTGGTCTTGAACTCCTGACCTCGTGATCTGCCCACCTCAGCCTCCCAAAGTGTTCGGATTGCAAGCGTGAGCCACCATGACCAGCCACCCTTTCTTTTGACATGGGTTTTGCCCGAGTCCATGATGGGGCCAAAGCCACCTTCCGCCTGCACAGAGGGGCAGCCACTGTCTATTCTTGGCCTTGCTAAGCTCACGGGGGGTCACGCAGGACCCCAGGAAGGTCAAAGCTGTGGACCCTAGGGCCCCCTAAACTGGTAACATTTGGCCCAGGGAGGCACAGCCCCCATATCCCTGGGTCACACAGCACGTGGGGGCCAAGCCTGGCCTCCGCCCAGGGAAGCCCAGGCACTGTCCCGCCCCACAGCCTGTCCCCAGGGGTCAGCGGCCCCATGCTCCGCGGCCAGGTGAGCCTTTCCCAGCGACCCTGTTCTGCCTTCCTTTCTCTCTGGGTCCCTCCCACCCTCCCATCCACTCAACAATCCTCTCCTGCCATGTGAGGCAGAGACCCTGTGCTGGGTTGGAGGCTCTGTCCTGGATTCCTAGAGGACCCCGTGTCCCGGATTCCTAGAGGACCCCGCCGGCCTCTGAAGTTTCCAGGTCTGAGAAGAGGCAGCTGTCACTGCGGGGATGTGAATCTTGGTCAGGAAGCCCCCGTCAGCCCAGGCCTCTGGGTCCGGTTCTGGAAGCACCTCTGTAGCCGCAGGAACACAGCGGGGACGGGAGGGGAACGGGATGAGCCCACCCTTCTCTGCTGCCACCTGGCCCAGCTCCAGCATCGCCTACCTGGGCCAGCCGAGTCCCCTCCACCAGTCCTACCCTTGCCACCCGCCTGTACTCCCTGCAGCAGCCACAAGGGGGCACCCAGGAACACCCGAGCCAGGGCCTGTCCCTCCTCTGCCTGCAGCCCTCCATGGCTCCCACCTTCCCCAGGGTCAAAGCCCGTCCTCTCCAAGGCCCACCAGGCTCTGCATCACCTGCCCTGTCCCCTCTCCACCCTCACTCCCTCTGCTCGAGGCTTCTTGCACTTCCCCCAACACGCCATGCGCCGTCCTGCCCCAGGCCCTTTGCACAGCTGGGCTGTGCCTCCGCTTTAACCTCCTCCTCCAGCTACCACCCCGGCTGCCTCCTCATTCGGGTTGCAGCTCAGACACCGTCCCTTCTGCCCACGGCCCACAGGCTCCTGCCTCCCTCGGCTGCCCCAGCCCCCCCGTCCCTGCTCTCTCCTTGCTTCATCTCCCTCCTCCACAGCATGGATCTCAGGCCAGGGACACGGCAGCTTCACCAGCGTTTACTGTCTGGCAAATGGGCGGGCCAGGTAGGGGCTTGGGCACCGGGCGGACCCCAGGAGGGTCACCAGGGCTTCAGGCCAGGAGTGCCAAACCCCAGATCCGCGCTGTACACGCCCTCACTAAACCAAAACTAGGCAAGGACAGTAGCCCGTTGGGACCTCTTGGAACCTGGGCTGGGCTCGGGAGCTAACCTCACACAGCCCACTGCCCACCGTGCAGGGCTGCGGAGTCCCCCGTCATGTCCAGAAGAACCTGAGCCTTTCACATCAGCTGGAAGTGGGATCTAGGCAGAGGTCATGAGCTCGGGGGACGCCTTCCTGGAGGAGGTGGGCCCTGAGCCAATCTGACGGAGGTCCTGGGAAGACAGAGACGAGGCAGGGGCTGGAGCAATGGAGCCACAAGCCGAGGACACGGGGAGCCCTAGAAGCTGAGGGAGGCGGGAAGGGCTCGCCCTGAGGGTCCTGCCCACACCCTGACTTCGCACTTGTGGCCTGGGAGACGGTGAGGGTACAGTCCTGGTGTTCTGAGCCCCATAGTTGGTGGTGCTTTGTGATGGTGGCTTGAGACCCTGTACACAGGCCCTCCTGGGGGAGGCGGTAGAGGGCGAGGCTGCCGGGCCCAGCAACAGCGGGTGGCCAGAGCCTCACTCTCCCGCATGCCCAGCCACCTTGGGCACAGGTCTGGCCCGCAACGGGCTGGCACCCCCTTCCAGCAGAGGGCAAGTCAGTGACGCGCTCTGCCCCTCCTGTCACCCCCTGGAGGAACACAAGCTCCCCAACAGCTGCCACAGTGCAATCCTCACAGCCCCCGGACAGACAGTGGTGGCGATCATTCAATATGGCTTTATTTTCTCGTCGGACCGGCTGCACCCCACACCAGCCTAAGAACCAGACGGTGGGTCGGCGCGTCCTGCCCAGGAAGGAAGCAAGCTCCCTCCGCAACCCTGGCCCTGCGGCACCCAGACAGAGGCCCGCTGGCCAGCACGTAAGCACTCCCCAAATTCTCTCATGGTGACAAGGCGGCAGCTGCCCGGGTCCCAGAGTCCCAGCACGAGTGCCCAGAGGACAGCGGTGACGGGCCTTTGGGCAAGTCTCTGGAGGAGGCGGGCCACCCGCGGGGCAGACGGGACAGGGAGAGGGCTGCCAGCGGGGAGGAAAGGAGTGGTTTTCCCCTCACCCTTCCAGGCTGCAGGATCTGGAGGGCAGAGGTGCCAGCCAAAGAACTGGTAGGCAAAGCAAGACCCCTGGGTCCTCTCTGGACAGACCCCCGGGCTCCCATGGCCGGCCCAGGTCCCTCAGACAGCAAACACCTCCCTGGGCCACGAAAGGGAGGTAGCCTCGGGTGCCCAGGCCAGGACTCGCCCAGCTCAAGCCCTTTCCCGTGAGCTCGCACTGGGTGGGTTGTATTGCTAAAGAACGGACACGCCTGGGTCTCCCTGAGCTCAGTGCGGCCTCCTTCCCTCCACACTCACACCAGGCGCCCTGCCTGCGGGGCTCAGGTTCTGACCCAGCCTCCCCAGGGGGCTGGACCTCCTCTCTGAGTCCCAGGAAGGGTGGCCCCGGAGGCCATGTCCCAAGTCATCTCTTCCCCAGCAAATGCTCGGATGCCGCCCCCGGAACACATCGTTTCTACAGATGAGGAAACTGAGGCCCAGGGTGGGGAGTGATGGGAGGAGCCACCAGGCCTCCCTGGGCCACCTCCTGCCTCCCAGACCTCCACCAGCGCCCAGTTCCCCAGAAACCAGCTGGCCCTGGCAAAGGCTGGAGGGCCTGGGGGCCCCGTGCCACACCCAGGAAACTGCAGGCACTGGCTCAGGCTCAGGGCAGGGAGCTGGCGGGGGGCACGCCATGCAGGTGAGGGCCCCGGGAGCTGGGCGGGGGCCTCGGAGGCACAGGGGCCGCCGAGACTGGCTAGGAGAGGAGGGCGGGTGGCCAGGGCTGTGAGGTGTCGGGGTCGGGGACACAGGGCCCCTGCCAGCCCCCCGTGCAGCAGAGGCTCTCAGCGATGGTGTCTGCTCACCACTGTCAGAAAAGGGGAAGGCCGGGTGGTGCAGCTTCCCGAGAGCCCACTCTGGGGGGATGGGGCGCGGAGACCACACGAGGGACAGAAGGCTCCAGGGGGGCTGGAATCCCGGAACCCTGCGCTGGCACTGCCCGCTCCAGCCAAGAGGGCGCAGTGACCACCACGTCCACGCCACCATCCGGGAGTGGGAGGCGCGTCCACGGGCAGATGCGGAGGAGCGGGCAGGTCACACCTGCAGCCCAGACCCCTTCGGCAGGAGGCGGGGACGGAGGCGGCAGGAGATCCGGCGGGGGTCCCGGTGTCTCCGCTCGAATTGTGCACGTGTGCTTACGTCGGACCGAGGGCGGCCGGCTCCCGGGGCTGGGGGGCTGGTCCGCAAGTCTGTAGCCTGGCCCCGGGACATCTCCCAAGCTCTCCTCCAGGAAGTTCAAAGACAAGGAAAAAAGAAAGAATGCCCCCTGGTCTTGGAGAGCAACAGGGAAAAGCTCTGTAATTCAGTGTTTCGACCACTGCCGGGGAGGGGAGGGTCTCTGTCCCCGCTGGGGCCACCCGGAGAGGAGGGCAGCGTCCACTCACTCGTGCTCCGCCCCACGGAACAGGCAGCGGCAGGGGCTCTGGCTGCGGGGGTGGCCGTGTCACTGCGTCTTGGCCTTCACGAGCAGCCTCTGGACGGTCTTGTAGAGGAGGCTGAAGTGCTGGGGACGCAACAGGAGGAGGTGAGGACGCGGGCGGGGCAGGAGCCCCAGGCCGTGTGACTCCAGGCTGGGCCAGGGCGTGGGACGCTTTCGGAGACGCCCAGCCCGGGTCCTGCTTCGCGCTGCCCCCTGCCCTGCCCAAGCCTGGGCACTGCTCACCTGGACAGCCGCATAGGCCATGCCGAGGTAGGCGGCGATGCCGACGGCCAGGAACAGGTCAAAGACAGCTGGCTTGACTCTGTGGAAAACACACGGCCCTGCGGTGGAGGACAGGGCGGGGCAGCGAGGTGGCCCCTCAGACCCCGAGGGCCTCGATCCCCATGGCCGCAACCCACAGAGGGTGACGGACTCCAGGTCCCGCTGGCCGCCACTCACCTGTACGCATTCATCACTTGCTTCAGCTGGTCGTAGAACACGAACTCCGGGTCCCTGGGGAGGGAGCACTTTCTCAGGGGCCCACTATGCCCAACTCGTTCATTTTTTTTGTCTCACTGCCGCCCAGGCTGGAGTGCGGTGGTGTGATCTCGGCTCACTGCAACCTCCGCCTCCCGGGTTCAAGCGATTCTCCTGCCTCAGCCTCCTGAGTAGCGGGATTACAGGCGCCCACCACTCTCCACTCATTTTTGTATTTTCAGTAGAGAAGGGGTTTCACCACGCTGGTCAGGCTGGTCTTGAACTCCCAACCTCATGGTGCGCCCGCCTTGGCCTCTCAAAGGGTTGAGATTACAGGCGTGAGCCACATGCCTGACGGCTAATTCTTTAAAAAGTGTTTGTAGGGCCGGGCGCGGTGGCTCACGCCTGTAATCCCAGCACTTTGGGAGGCCGAGGCGGGTGGATCACGAGGTCAAGAGATCGAGACCATCCTGGTCACCATGGTGAAACCCCGTCTCTACTAAAAATACAAAAATTAGCTGGGCACAGTGGCGCGTGCCTGTAATCCCAGCTACTCGGGAGGCTGAGGCAGGAGAATCGCCTGAACCCAGGAGGCGGAGGTTGCGGTGAGCCGAGATCGCGCCATTGCACTCCAGCCTGGGTAACAAGAGCGAAACTCCGACTCAAAAAAAAAAAAAGTGTTTGTAGAGACACAGACTGGGTGAGGTGGCTTCCGCCTGTAATCACAGCACTTTGGGAGGCTAAGGCAGCCTGATCACTTGTAGTCAAGACTTCGAGACCAACCTGGCTAACATGGTGAAACCCCAACTCTACTAAAAATACAAAAAATGAGCCAGGCATGGTGGCGCGCACCCGTAATCCCAGCTACTCAGGAGGCTGAAGCCCAAGAATTGCTTGAACCCAGGCGCAGGAGTTTATAGTAAGATCTGATCACGCCACTGCACTCCAGCCTGGGCGACAGAGCAAGACTCTCTCAAAAGCAAATACAAATTTAAAACTTTGTAGAGATGGGGTCTTGCTCTGTCGCCCAGGCTGGTCTCCAACTCCTGGGTTCAAGTGATTCTTCCACCCAGTCTCCTAAGTAGCTGCGATTACAGGCACCCTCTGCCACACCTGCCCAGTTTTTGTATTTTGAGTAGAAACAGGGTTTCACCATACTGCCCAGGCTGGTCTTGAACTCCTGACCTCAAGTGATCTGCCCGCCTCAGCCTCCCAAAGTGCTGGGATTACAGGTGAGAGCCGCTGTGCCCGGCCCGAGTCCCAGCCTCTCTTTGTGTCTGCTCCACCTGGCATCCCCAGGAGACGCTGTGAGGACGGCCCTGTACCCCCAGGCTGAGCAGGGTCAGCTCAGAACCCAGGCCCTCACCGCTTGTCGGCCTTGACGTGGTGCTGCTTGACGTCCTTCAGGTAGCGGCTCAGGTGGTGCTCCAGCGTGCTGAGGAACGTGCTGTCCTTGTCCACCAGCTGCGCGGCCCGGGGCTGGTGGGTGAGCCAGTCCATCACCGAGTCCAGCTGCTCCTGCTGGATCTGCTGTGGGGACGGTGGCGGCGGTCATGGCCCTGCCCCGCCCACCCGCTCACCCGCTGGCCCTGGCTCGCTTACCATCTGCTCCGTGAACACCGGCATGTCTGGGGGTGTCCCCTGCGGAGAGAGGAGGGGACAGCCCTGAGTCCAGGCTCCCGGGTTGGGGCTGGGGCTGGCGGTGGCCGTGGCCGTGGCCGTGGCGGACGCTCACCTTCTCCGTCAGGTTATAGATGACTCGAGTCAGAGCCTCCGCAATGATCCTCGTGTTCCGGGTCAGGGTCTTAGAATCCACCCGAGACCTTCACGATGCGAACACAGTGCTTTAAAGTGTGGACCTGGTGCCAGGCACGGTGGCTCATGCTGGAATCCAGCACTCCAGCCCAGGCAACAGAGTGAGACTCTGTCTCAGAGCAAAGTGAAGCTGAACTTCAGCTACTCGGCCGACACGCAGGCTCAGGTTCGCCGCGACCCACGACCCCCAGGACCCTGGCCCTGCCCCACTCCTGTGCGCAGGTGAGGCTCGCGCCCCACAGCCTTGGCTCCTACTGACATAGTTTTCTGCTCTTCTGGAGTTTATACAGGACTATTCCGTCCTGGTGGAAGAATCCATTCTGGGACCCTCTAGAAATCCCAGGTGGCCTTCCTGGGCTGACCCCACTTCCCGGCGATCTTTCCTAGCTGGTGGACAACCGCCCACCTCCATCTTTTCCAGAGCTGCAGACCACACAGGGACGTGTCCCCTCTCTCCCGCCCCTGGCTTTTGAAGGCCTCCGATGGCTGAGCTCAAACAACTCCTGAGGGCCCAGTGAAGCCAGAGCAGAGCGGAGGCAAGGTGCAGGTCTATGCTGGGCCCTCAGGCGCTGGGAAAGGAGACGGCGCCCGCCTGCTGGTGCCAGGACCGGGTGGGAGTGTGCCTGGGGTAGCCAAACTGTTCCAAGCTCCACAAAACCCTGCCCACAGGGGCTCACAGGACGGCAGGGAGACAGAGTCAGAAGACACAGCGCCCCAGACAGAACCCGGGAGAAGCGGCCGGGGTGCGGTGGGGGGCCAGGCTCCCCAAGATGGTGGCCGGGGCCAGGCAGGGCTTTCAGGCCGTGGCAGGGCCCTGAAGAGGCTCAGAGGCAGCAGCTGCTTGCTTCTAACTCAACAGGTGACAGGGTCTGGGGGTCCCACACGAGGGCCACACCTCAGGCTGCTGGCCTCACCTTCCTATCCCCAGTAACTAGGAGCTTGCAAACTGCCTGAGCCTACAGCCGGCCTCGGCCACACCCCAGCCCCTTCCCCGAGGCCTGTGTGGGGGCCGTTCCCTGCAAGCTCTCACGGCCCCTGGACTTGCGACCTGTCGCTCAGCCCCCAGGAAAGCTCCAGGAGACGCTGATCCGGCGATGCCAAGCTCACCGCACATCCATGATGCTGCTGCGCTGGCCGTCGCGGTGGCTCTCCAGGTGGGACAGCGTGAAGGCGGGCAGCCGGCGGATGGCGAAGCGCTCGTGCTCCCAGGCCAGCACGTCCTCCGCTAGGTTGATCCGCTTGTGCACCATGGAGAACCGCACCTCGGGAAACTGGTGTGTGGCCACCTGCGGCGGGCGGCGCCATAAGCAGAGGGCGGACAGAGGCGGTGCTACCAGCAGAGGCCTAGCAGGGGTGGGGCCACAGGCAGGGGCGGGGCCACCAGCTGAGGGCGGGCAGGGGCGGGGACACAGGCAGGGGCGGGGCCACCAGCAAGGGCGGGCAGGGGCAGGGCCACAGGCAGAGGCGGGGCAACCAGCAGAGGCCTGGCAGGGGCGGGGCCATAGGCAGGGGCGG
>CM052668.1:2119768-2136907 GCA_028533165.1 Leontopithecus rosalia | reverse complement strand
AGAGGGCGGGCAGGGTCGGGACCACAGGCAGAGAACTAGCAGGGGCGGGGCCACAGGCAGGGGCGGGGCCACCAGCAGAAGGCGGGCAGGGGCGGGACCACAGGCAAAGGCGGGGCCACTAGCAGACGGCGGGCAGAGGCGGGGCCAACCCAGCCCACTTTCCAAACGCTCCAGGGGCCTCCCAGAACCCCCGATGGTGCAGAACAAGGAGAAATACACCTACCTCTGGGGTCCCCCTGAGGCCTCCCACTGCAGCCCCAGGCAAGGAGGGACGGGGAGAGGGACACGAAAACCCCGGGACAGGACGCCCCATTCCCGCCCCGATGCAGTGTGCCCTTCAGTCCCAAGGACCGACAGCAAGGACCCCCCCCCCGGCACAGAACGCCCCACCCCGGCCCCAATGTGTGTGCCCCACAAAACCCCAGGCCCGTCCATCAAAGGGGCACCCACCGTCTCCAGCTCCCGCAGGAAGGCGTGCTGCAGGGTGCCCTCCCGGGGCGGCTTGGACACGTGGAGGTGCAGGCTGCTGCCCCGGCCCACGGTGTCCAGGCACAGGACGAAGGCCACGTTGTCCTGGAGCAGGCTGGAGTCTACAAGACACCGAGAGCTGGCGGGGCGGGCGGTGGTCCCGGTCCCCCCCCCAACCCACACGGCAGCCCCCCTAATGCCCCCATGCCCCCCCACCACCACCCGAGGCCGCTCACCTGTGTGGTCCAGATTGTCTTCCAGCCAGCGCTTGGTTCCCTGGTAGTTAAACTTGCCCCCTCCAGAAGCAAAGAACAGGAGGTTATACCTGGTGGAGGGAGACGGGGTGTTGGCTTTGACAGGCGAGCGCCTGGGGCGGGGACCCGGCCAGGTCACAGGTCCCTGAGGTGGGGTGTGGAGGTCTCCCCAAAGTAGGAAATACTGACCAGCCCCCTAGGGCAGGGTCTATTCCCTCAGCCCGGTGGGGCCATCCCGGGTGCTCAGGATGCTGAGCAGCATCTCTGGCCTTACCCACCCTATGCCAAGAGCTCCTCCATGACAACCGCTGATGGCTCAGTGTCTCTTGGCAGCAGGGCCACCCCACATTAGACCCCAGCTCTAGAGGCTTCTCAGTCCAGGAGTAGTTACTGACTGGGGTGACTGACCCGGCAGCAGATACCAGGAAGCCAAGAAAATAAAGACTATTCACTTATTCTTTTTTTTTTCTCCATTTGAGACAGAATTTCGCTCTTGTTGCCCAGGCGGGAGTACAGTGGCACGATCTCGGCTCACTGCAACCTCCGACACCCGGGTCCAAAGGGAGTCTCCTGCCTCAGCCTCTTGAGTAGCTGGGATTACAGGTGCACGCCACCACATCCAGCTGATTTTGTATTTTTAATAGAGACGGGGTTTCAACATGTTGGTCAGGTCAGGCTTGTCTCGAACTCCTGACAATGTGATCCACCCATCTCAGCCTTCCAAAGTGCTGGGATTATAGGTGTGAGCCACCATGCCCGGCCAAGAAGAATTCTAATGGAGCATAGCCTGGGTTGTTAGAGGGTCACCAGGATCAGAAGGGAACTGCTGGGGATGCCCCTCAACAAAAGCCTAGGCTGCTGGCTATCCTTACCCTCCCGTTTGCCCGGGACTCTCTCTAACCCAGTTCCCCTCTTCCCCGCAAAGCCAACTTCTGCCCTGGCTGCCAAGAAGCCCCCCCGTTGGGCAGAAACCGGTCCTGTTCACATGTGTGTGACAGCATGAGCTTCTCAAAAGGCATCGGTGGGGGCCTGGGGAGGAGGTTCCACAGCTAAAAAAACAAGTTTTGGCTGGGCGTGGTGGCTCATCCCTGTAAGTCTAGTGCTTTAGAAGGCCGAGGCAGGAGGATTTCCTACCTGAACCTGTGTGAGTCCCAGTGCCTGGCAGCGGGACCGTGAGAAAGATGAGAAACATCCCAGCCGCAGTGGTCCTGACCTCTCCGAGCCGCTGACCCACGGCTGCAGGAGCCCGCTCTCAGGAGCGGGTGATTATCGGGGCTGGGGTCTCACCCAGAGGCGACTCCACCCACCCTCCCCAGGAGACAGTCATGTCCAGGACATCCGTGGTTGCTACGCCTGGGGTGCTCCTGCCATGGAGTGGGTAGTGCCCAGGACAGAATCATCCACAAAAGACATCCACATTCATTATTTGGGGAAAAACTGAGTCTGCCCCTTGCTCACACCAGACCCCAGGATAAACTTCCGCAGGGGCAGACGGTGTGAACCAGGGGGACCCCAGCTCCTGGGATTCGCCTCCTCTCTCCCTCCCCACTCAGGGCGTGGATTTCAATTGTGTGCAGCCTCCTGGGAACTCAGTGGGGCACATGGGACACAGTCTCAGTGAGGATCATGGGACACGGTCTCTTGAGGAGTCCGTGGAATCCCCTAACCCAGGGTGATTCTGCCCCCAGTGGAGAGCAGGTGATGTGTGAGGACATGTGTGTCTGTCATGACTGTGGGGTACTCTTGGCATGGAATGGGTAGGGGCCGGGATGCTGCTCAGTGCCCTGCAGTGCCCAGGACGGCCCTGCCTCCAGGGAAAATCTGGGCCCGACATCACAAGGCCAAGGGGAGCCCCTGGTTCCAGGGCCCTCCGCCGGGCGTCTCCACCGCTCCCAGCAGGCTCTGCCAAACCCTGCCTGGGCGAACAGCAGGCGGGTCGTGGGACTCCAAGAGACGAATCCTGCGAGGGCTGGGCTTGCCCTCCATAAACAGGGCGCCCGATTCCTGGGCTCCCCGGGCTCCCTGGGCTCAGGCCCACATCAGGGCCAGGGGGCTCCACAGAAACAGGTGCAGAGGCGCCTGGTGAGTGGCGCTCGCTGACAGTGTGGTACCCGCACCCCCGCCTGCCCCTGGCACTCACGCTGCATGCGTGCGCTTGTAGGTGTAGAGCCGGGAGAAGAGGCGTGCCAGCTCCAGCAGCACAGAGACGCCGCTGCCGTTGGAGTCCGCGCCCAAGGACAGCCACTGCAGGGGTGGGAGAGGCAAGGCCACGGTCACCCCACCCCGGTCCCGCACCCCAGTGACCTCAATGCCCACAGCAGCTGCGGTCATCTCTGCGCTGTCCCCAGCCCCTATGCCATGTCCAGCGGGCAGCTGAATGGCTCCCCTCCTACATTCAATCCCAGAGTGATGGCCTGGGGTCTGCAGGGCCCAGCGGAGCCCAGGACTCTCCTCATCTGCCTCGGCTCGGCCCCCCCTGGGAGAAGCTACACACAGTTTGGAGCCCAGGGCCGGGCCAGATTTGCTCACGGAGGGCAGTGTCTGTCCACCCCCGGTCTCTGCACGGGGTCCCCTCCGTGGGACCAGCCCTTCCATCCTCCAGCCCCAGCCTCGGGGGAGACCGGCACAGCCTGACCACATGCCTTTCCCGCCCCGATGCACCTCTGTGATCTAAAGCCGTGTTCTCAAAAGGCCACACTGCTCCTTGGACACTGCGATGGCGTGGGACTGTCCCAAGACCACAGCGTATAGAGGGGCCCTCGGTGGCACTGAATCAGGGGGAGGCAACACCCTCCTCAGCGAGAGAAGCCAGCTCCAAAAGGCTTCGTGCACAGTGTAGCGTCCGTCCACACAACGCGCCCAAAAGGCCAGTCCACAGGGACCGGGGAATTCCAGGGCTGGGGAGGGGACCGAGTGACGGCTGATGGGGCAGGGCTGCTTTTTGGGGTGATGGAATGTTCGGGAATTAGAGGCGGAGACTGTGCGACTCTGAACGCACTAAAAGCCACCTGTACACTCTAAGATGGTGACCTTTACGTCGTATGACTCTCAAAAAAGAAATATAAAACTCAAAAAGCTTCACTGGGACGATGAGGGAGAAGGTACCGAGAAGGACAGGGCGAGGTGGCTCACGCCTGTCATCCCGGCACTGCAGGAGGCCGAGGCGCCTGGATGCCCTGAGGTCAGGCACTCTGGAGGCCTCGCCCTGAGCGGCTTCAGTTTGTGTGGGCTCCGGCGGGACCAGGCTTTCTCAAGGCTGGGGGCCCGGCCCTCCAGGGGATCGGGAGCTCAGCCGGGCAGCAGATCAGAGCCGGCCCTCGCGCTCCGCCTGGCTCAGCTGATTTGCATTCAAGGAAGTCTGGGCAGGGTGCTGGTTTACACCGTGGTGCACGCCGACTCCGCTCAACCCACACTCAACAGAATGAGCTTGTGCGGCAGGCCTGAGACCAGGACCCCAACCTTGATGGACAGCAGGCTCCGGGGCTGAAGCCGCACTCACACACACCGTGGTTTACGTGAGGCCCTGCTTCCCTCTGGAGTCTGGAATGCCAGCACTGGCCAGGCAGCCGGGGCTGCAGAACCAGCCCCTCAGAGGAACTGGGTCGCTGGACCTCTGGGAGCTTCGCTAGTGACAGTGCTCCAGGCTCACTGCTGGGGGTGAGGCATAGGGAGAGGACCTGGCCTCCCGGCCGCACCCCACGCCCCTTTCCCTTCGAGGACTCTGCTCCCTGCTTCGTTCGTCCTCTCGCTGGGACAGACCACAGCTGCCAGACAGCCTCGTGTGGAGCCACAGCACCCAGGCTCAGACTCCCTGCGCTCAGCCTCTGACACAGCCACCTCCTGCCCGGGAACCTGGGACCCTGGGCAAGAACCCAGCCCGTTTCATTCCCACGACAATCACCCGGAGGCTCTCATGGGGACCGGATGACTGGCAGAGGCTGTGGAGGGGTGAACAACCGGGACCCCCGTGCTGTCCCCACACACGCTTTTCCTCGGCACTGGCCTGGAGCCAGAGTCCCCACCCCATGGGCGGATGGGGACGCACATACGTACGGGAGCCACTCCGAAGGCGTCGTAGTGGGCCACGATGACGATGGTGGGAAGGTCCTCTCCGCCCAGCCCCGTCAGCCGCCCCTGCGGAGACAGCGAGGTTGACGACTGGCTGCTCCCAGGGCAGGTGAACCCTGGGTGGGGCTTGGAGGCCCCTCCCCTCTGGGCCACGTGGGGCCCGCCCACCAGGTTCCAACATGGTCCTCAGTGCCGAGGCCCAGAGAAGGGGCCAGCCTCTCACTCTGGGAGCCCCAGGGAGCTCCTCCGGGGACCCCACCCTGCTCTGGCCCTCAGGTTGAAATCTTTAAAAACCAGGGAAGAGCAGGAGGATAACTTTTTATAGGAACAGGACCAAGTCTGTCAGCCAGGCATTCGGGTCCCTTCAGGGTCTGTGTCCACCCGCCCCAAACTCTCCTCTCACCCCACCAAAGTCGGATTCCGCTGTAGCCCGGGGCCAGCAGACTAGACTTTCATAAAAGGCCAGAGGGAATATTTTCAGCTTTGGGGACCAGATGGTGTCTGTTGTAACTACTCAGAAGCTGCCACGGATGTGTGCACATGCATGGGCATGGCTGTGCCATAAAACTTTATTCACACGGCTGGGCACGGGGCTCAAGCCTGTGATCCCAGCTCTTTGGGAGGCCAAGGCAGGCAGCTCACCTGAGGTCAGCAGTTTGAGACCAGCCTGGCCAAAATGGTGAAACCCCGTCTCTACTAAAAATACAAAAAACTAGCTGGGCATGGTGGCACATGCCAGTAATCCCAGTTACTCAGGAGGCTGAGGCAGGAGAGTCACTTGAACCCAGGAGGCAGGGGTTGCAGTGAGCTGAGATTGTGTCACAGCAGCAGCTACGCAGGTGTCACCTGCTGGATCTGCCTCGATGACCTGAGCAGCTACTTCCAGAGCAGCAGCTCCCTGCCCTCTCGAAACCCTGCTAACCCTGACACCCCGGGCGCTGGGAAGGGTTGGTGAGGACACAGTGTCTGGCTGACGGGTGAGGTTATGTGACAAGAAGGGGCTGGGGACCCTGCAGCCTGAAGGGGGCTTCCTGGGAGGGGCAGCCGGTGCAAAGGCCCTGGGGTGGGAGGAGACGGCGAGGTGTGTGGGGGCCCATGATGGAAGGCAGGCCCCGGGCACGCCACAGAGCGACTCCCCGGCCATGTGACGAGTCTGGGTTCCTTCGGTCGTCACCGGAGGGCTTCAGCCAGGCGGGGGCGTGATCTGACCCCAGCTCCCCATCAGAGGCTCCCTCTTGTAAGGCTGAGCCGGGGAGCCGGGCGGATGGCAGGGACCCCGGGACCCCTGGGGATGTGGGGCCGGGCCGGGGCGGGCGGCACTCACCTCCACACTGGCGATGAGCCAGTCACTCACGGCCTTGCTCTGCACCCCGCTAGTGACCATCTGGAAAGCGTTGGCAGTGGCCGTGCGCAGGAGCACTGCGGACAGGGAGAGGGCGCGTCAGCCTCGGCCCAGCCAGGCCACAGCCAGGGGGCATCCCTGGCACTCACGCCACCACACCACAGGTCGGTGTCTCGGGCAGAGCCAACCAGCCGGGAGCGGGGATGTCCCCAGCAGACCTCGATACCCCGCGATACCAGCACTCCCTCCAGGACAACCTTCTCTTGAAAGTATCCACATCTCCTTTCTGGAACGTTCTGCTGGGGAACTGTTCCTCCATGCCATTCTGATCCTTTCCTCGCGGGCACTCAATAGCAGCTGTTCACTTAGGGAATTACGGCCAGGGCCTGGCCAGGGCTTTGAGTCTGCACTTCCGTGTTTTAATGCATTTGTAAATCACAACTTTTTTTTTTTGAGACAGGGTCTCACGCTGTTGCCCAGGCGGGAGTACAATGATGCCATCTTGGCTCACTGCAGCCTCTACCTCCCAGAATCAAGCGATCCTTCTGTCCAGGCCCCCCAAAGTGCCAGGATTACAGGTGTGAGCCACACACCTAGAAACACAATCTTTTGAAAAAAGGGTTAATAAAAAATTAATAATTAAAAAAAACCCTCAACTGTCACGGGTATGTAAAATAGGATCACTGGGGGATGCGTGTCCCGGGAAACTCTAATATTTTTTAAACTTCCTATAAGTATAAAATTTCAAAATCAAAACGTTATTTTTGGTCGGGTACAGTGGCTCACACCTGTAATTTCGGCACCTTGGGAGGCCGAGGTGGGCAGATCACCTGAGGTCAGCAGTTTGAGACCATCCTGGTCAACATGGTGAAGCCCCGTCTCTACTAAAAATACAAAAATTAGCTGGGCGTGGTGGCACGTGCCTGTAGTCCCAGCTACTCAAAAGGCTGAAGAGAATCACTTGAACCCGGGACGTGGACGTTGCAGCGAGCTGAGATTGTGCCACTACACTCCAGCCCGGGCGACAGCCCACGTGTGGGGACAGGCAACAAGAGCGAAACTCTGTCTCAAAAGGAAAAACACTATTTCTAAAAAGACGGTTGTGAGAAGTGAGGTGTGATTGCTTTTCTCCCCACTCACCGTCACGAGATAAGCATTTCTCCACGCCAGCACAGTCTACCTCGAGCTCGGGATTAGTTATCAGTATTATTTTGTATTACTTATTTATTGATTATTCTGGAGACCAGTCCCGCCGTCACCAGGCTGGGAGTCAACGGTCCAACCCTAACTCACTGCAGCCTCACTCCTGGGCTCAAGCGATCCTCCCACCTGGGCCTCCTGAGCAGCTGGGACTATAGGCATGCACCACCACACCTGGCTAATTTTTAAAATTTTCTGTAGAGACAGGAGTCTTGCTATACTGCCCAGGATGGTCTTAGACGACTGGCCTCAAGCGATCCTCCTGCCTTAGCCTCCCTACGTGCTGGGACAACAGGTGTGAGCCTCCACGCCTGGCCCTCAACATCATTTTTACCAGCTGTGTAATACTCCACCGAGTATGAAATTCCTCCTTCAGGCTGCCGTGAGCCGAGATGGTGCCACCGCACTCCAGCCTGGGCAACAGAGGGAGACTCCGTCTCAGAAAAAAAAGCAAAAAACTGCGGAACTACACTCTTGTAATGCCACGACAAAAATGGCCATTGTCAAGACCTTTAATCTAGACCAGGGGTGGGGACATTTTCTGTAAAGGGCCAGATAACACCTTTGGCTCTGCGGCCGGAGGGTCTCTGTTACAGCCGCAGCAACTCAGCTCTGCTGCTGGGAAAGCCACCATGGACTCTGCATAAATGAACGTGGCCCAGTGCTAATAAAACTTTATCAACAAAAACGGGTGGCCCCTGGGCCGGCGTTAGCCAACTCTGGATCTAGAGTCCCAGTGATCTGGCAGTGTAGGACGAACACTTTTTACGGCGTGAAACCACAGCACCAAACTGCTTCGGGCGGGGCGGGGTGGGGACAAACCCGCGTCTCGCCCTATGCTTTGCGGCCCTGGGCTTGGCCTCCTTTCTCAGCCCCGCTCCCCCAGGGGCTGAGCACGGCCCGGGCAGCCCCTCAGCTGCATTCCTCCAATTCCTCTTCCTCCCTCACTCCTGACGGCACTCCACTCCCATCTTCCCCGGGACGGGTCCTGCTCCGAGCTCACTGCCGGGGCCCCCATTCTCGGGGCTGGAGGAAGGAAAGGCGTATGCCCCTTTCCCTGAGAACGCCGCCGATGACCCGCACTGCTCGCTGGCGATGTGATGCCGAGGACCTCCCCAGCAGGTGGGGAGCTCAAGACAAGCCCGTGTTCCTCACACGCCACGAGCCCGAGGATGAAAGGAAGGGCCTCCCACCAAGTCGGCGGTTCTGGTCTTTCATGTGTGCACAGCCAGCAGCCAGGCAGGGGACGGGGGCTGCAAAATGCAGAGTCCGAGGTACCAGCCCCGAGGCGGTGACGCAGCAGGCCCACGCAGAGCCCGGGAGCCCCCACTGTTAACCCCGGAGAAGGGATGCCAGACGCCGAGGGTGGGAAAAGCCCAGGATGACGGCAGCCCTCGGGACGGGGACACCTCCCCATGCCCACGGCCCACGGCCCCCGCCCTGCAGCCCGGAGCCCACCTTCAGCGGCCGAGGCGGAGCCCTGGGAGGCGGAGGCGGCCTGGGTCTGCTCGTAGATGGACAGCAGCGCCTCGTCCTCCACGGCGAAGTACACGGGGACGATGGTCTCCATGGCCAGCATCTCAGGCTCGATCTCCATGAATTGCTGTGGAGCAGATGCACGCTCAGGGGGCTGCTGCTGGCCTGGCGGGGTGGCAGGGTAGCAGGGGCCCAGTGGCAGTCCCTGGAGGGCAGGCTGGCCCTCAGAGGGTGGCGTGAACCAGGGGGGCACTCGTGAGAAACAAGCACTTCCCCCGTCCCACCCGCCCCCCTCATCTGTAAGAGCATCTTCACTCAGGGCATCTGCTGGGTTCTGCCAGGTCCTGTTCACTGAAAGCAGGGCCTCCCACGCAGCCCTGTGGGCCCTGGCGCCTGATCGCTCGCTGGGGCGGGGCTGTCCTGGGCACCGTGGGGTGCTGAGCAGCGTACTCACTCAACACCCAGAGCAGCCCTCCCTGAGCACCTCCGGACATCAGCCAGCATCCTCTGAAGACAGAATCGCCCCCTCGGAGAACAACGTGCAGGGGAACCCCCGTCCACCCCACTTTCTGAAGGGCTGAGAGGCAAAGCCACCTGCCTAGGGTCACACAGCTGCTTCCAAGTCCAGCCCAGCTTCTGGACCGGAGCTGGCCGGGGCAAGGCAGACGCTCACCCGGACGACGTCCTGGGGCACGGCGGCCATGGCCCGGGGCAGGATGATGACCACGGCGCCCGCCGACTGCCGCAGGGCCTTCTGGTACTGCTCGTAGGAGAAGTCCAGGAGCCGCATGAGCACGCAGCGGCGGCTCAGCACCTCCGCGGCCATCGTGCGCGCCTCCGTGTTCAGCACCGCATTCCGCGTGCCTGTGGGGACAGGGAGGGGCTGTGAGCCTCGGTGGGTGGCCGGGCGGGAGGGAGGGGACAGATCCAGGCCAGAAACCCATCCAGCAGCCCCAGCCCCAGCCCAGAACCTGGGGCCCTCACCTGGGAGACCACCAATTCAAGGACTTTCCAGGGTCCCCCAAGCCTGCCCCCCGCTCACCTGGGCGCAGGGGCCGTGAACGAGCGCCGGGCCTATGCCCATGGGCTCAGTGCCCACGTTAACCTGGGGTCCAGACCTTCTGAGAACCATTTTTGTTTTTTTTCGTTTTATTTTTGAGACAGGGTCTCACGCATTCTGACGCCCAGCCTGGAGTGCAGTGGCGCGATCTCAGCACACTGCAGCCTCCGTCTCCTGGGTTCAAGTGGCTCTCCTGTCTCAGCCTCCTGAGTAGCGGGGACTACAGGCACGCGCCAGCACACCTGGCTTATTTTTGTATTTTGAGTAGAGACCCACGTCTGTACTAAAAATACAACGTTGGCCAGGATGGTCTGGAACTCCTGACCTCAGGTGATGCACCCATCTTGGCCTCCCAAATTTCTGGGATTACAGGTGTGAGCCACCTCACCCAGCCCCTTTGGAAACACTAACGGAAGCAGAGACCCTTCTCCCTGGAGAAGCCCGCACTTCCCCACCACCATGCCGAAGCATAGTGATCCCTGACCAGGACTCCGCAAACCTCTTCCGTGACAGACCAGAGAGAAAGCATTTCTGGTCCGTGTCTCGACCACTCAGCTCTGAAACTGCAGGGTGAGTGCAGCCGTGTCGGAGAGGTGAGCCGACACGTGGGGCTGGGTGCCAATAAAACGCTCTTAATTAGGCCAAGGGCAGGCCGCCCGCTGGGGCCCACGCCCCGGAAGCCGGTTCGTGGACCCCTGGCTAAACCCCTGCACTGAGCCTCGTGCTTGGGGCCGTGGCGCGCATGAGCCCCCAGCTCTGCTGTCCAGCAATGCGCTGTCTGGGAAGTGGCGGAGGGCGGGAAGCTGCCTGCTCCAACGGGGCATCCGACAAGCCGAGCTGGGTGTGTGGGGGGACAGGTGTGACACGGAAGGGACAAGGTCTCAGGTGGGAATGGGTGGGGTCTCGGGAACAGCATCGGGAGGTGGGCACGGAGAACCGGCTTCAAGGCCCGGGATGGAGGACCCACTACACGCCCCGGGCCCGCAGCCTCACCCCTGCGCCCCTCAGAGCCTGACGCCACCAGCCCTGCTGGGGGCCTCTCCTCTTCCCTTGAGAGGCCTCGGGGAGATGGCAGCAGAGAGCTGGAGTCCCTGGGGTCCGGCGATGCCAGGAGCGCCCCTCCCCTGCGCCCCACCTGTCCCCACGTGCCCTGGCCTTCTGGGGCGGCTCAAACGCCACCTCTCTGGGGTCGGGAGATGAGGCCACTGGCAGGCACCCCCCCACCCCGTTCTCCGGCCTCAAACTTCCACAGGCGGACACAGGACCCGCTTTATGGAGCGAGCGAGGCCAGAGAGGAGAAGGGGCAGCAGCAAGTCAGAGGAGGGCGGACGCCAGGGCCAGAGCTCCCTGGAGGCCACGGCCTCGCCTTTAGGATTGAGCCCGCCGTCTGAGCCCCACCTCACGTCAGCACCTGCCAAGGCCACGCTGCCCTCCAGGTCCCAGCTCCTGCCCCCTGGGGGTGCAATGGCAGGGGCTCTCTGTGACCAAGGCCCAACTCCCCAGAAGCACAGACGGCCCTGGGTGGCCCCAGCCTCCCTTGAAGGCCAGGGTTGGGCCGGGTGTCCACAAGGCAGTACAGACACGGCCCTGTGCAGAGGCGAAATCGGTGCCAGCTCCCTCAGCCCCAAGTCTGGATGGGCAGAGGCCACTCGTGGTGGACGCTGTGAAGGAGGGCACCGGGCATCCTGATAGAAGCCACCGGTTCGAGTGACAGGACCAGACCTGAACGGCAAGCTGGGCATCTATCTGTCGAGGGCCAGGCAACCTCCCTTTCCCCGCCTGGGCCATGGGGCTCTGGCATCATCACCCAGCTCCGCTGTTTCTAAGTGAGAGCAGCCAGAGACAAGATGTGAACGGTGGGCATGACGGCGTGCCAATAAAACTTTATTAACAACAACAGGCGGAAGGCCAGACGTGACCTACAGGCTGAAGTCAGCCGGCTCCCCGATGAAGGAGTTCTGGCAAGTCTGATGGACTTGGCGGGTCCTGGGAGCCGGGGGCTCCAAAGGGCAATGACGCTCCCACCTCACAGGGGCCATGAGCTCAACCAGCCCCACCTGCCGTGAAGGCAGCAGAGCCCAGAAAGCGCTTCCCCGGGCGGGGCCGGAGCCCGCTCAGTGCAGAGGGGCATGGCGCACCTGGCCAGGGCGACCCAGGCCACACCCCAACACAAAGGGCACCGCCCCGCCCTGCGTTTCTCGACAGCAGCAGGAAGGAAGTTGGGAAAGGATCCCCAGCGCGTAAGGGGCGCCGCTGCTCCGGGGGGTGGGGCTGGGGCCTGTCCTCGGCAGGGCTCTGGCCCGAGTCCCCAGTCTCTCGGAGCTGCCAGAGCAACGCGACGGGGTGTGTCGGCCGGGCCTCGCCTACCCTGCAGAGCTGGGCTGCGCTTCCCGGGGCGCGGATGATGAGCACGGAGGCAGCTGCCCCACGCGCCTCTCCGCTCGTTCCCGGAGCCCACGGACCAGCTGGGCAAATGCCAGATACAGGGAAAGCCGGGCCCAGCTTCCTCACCAGGAGAAAGGCTGGGGGCCGGGAAAGAGGGCATGGGGGAGGAGACTCAGAAGAAGACCCTGGATTGTGGGCAAAGGCCTCAGAGGCGCGAGGAAGAGAGAAGCGTGCAGGGGAAAGGGAGGGCGGGCGCCATGGGCAAGGGGCGAACGTCAGGAGGCTGTGGAGAGAAGGAGGCCCCACCGGGAAGCGGGAAGCGGGAAGCCGGAGAGGGCGTCGACCTGCTGACTCCGCAGCCAACATGCATTCCCCGGGTGGGCTCACGGCAAGAGACGGGGCCCACAGCGGCCCAGGGACAGCGTAGGAGCCGCCACAGCGCGCCTGCCTGCGGGGCTGGAGGGAAGCAGGTGAGCTGGGGGCCCAGGCAGGAGACACCAGGCGTGTGAACAGGGCCTCAGAAGGGCCTGGAGAAACAGGTTATCTTGAGCAATAGGAGCGGGGTCTCCGGGGTGCAGATCACGGAAATCCTGCCCCTCGGCTGCACAGGCCACATTTCGGGGGCTTGGCAGCCTCCTGTGGCTGGTGGCGCCCCTGCCCGGCAGTGAAGATGGAGGTCACAGCCACCTGACGGTTCTACAGGACGGTGCCCCCCACCGCGGGAAAGCGCGGTCACGGCATCGGCTCCTGGCCTTCCGCTCCCACCTACGGAGCCCGGAGCCTGGGTTTACACCACCACCCCGGGCCAAGGGCTCTTCCCCGGACACCGTGGACATTGGGGCCGCATCGTTCTCTGGGGTGGGGCCGTCCTGGGTACTGCAGGGTGCTGAGCAGCGTCCCTGGTCCCCGCCCACTCCCTGCCAGGCGCACCCCGCCAGTCACGACAACCACAGATGTCCCCCGACATCACCCGGCGTCCTCTGGGTCAACAGCAACAGCTCTAAATGAAAACATCTTAACTCTGGGGCAAAACGGGTCCCAAGGCCAAAGGCCGGTTCCATCTCCAGAGATGGGCTCCGCAGGGGCTGGCAGGGGCTGGGGGTCCCCGTGCCTCAGGCTGAGCCTGAGATGGAGCAAGAGGAACCAGTACAGGAGAATCTGGGCTCAGAACGAAAGGGCCCGTGAGAACCTGTGGATGGGAACTCCTTCACAAGGGAGGTCAGGCCTTGACATTCAGGGACCCGAGGGGCCAAGCTGAAAAGAAGAAAACCAGGGACCAGAACGTTCTGGAATGCCAGAGACAGCTACAAGCAGGAAAAGACAAGGGGATGTGGATTTGGACACTGGGTCGGGGCCACGACGGGGCGTTGGGGGCGCAGGTGGGCGGGAGCGCTGCAGAATTCAGGGGCAAGGGGACCTGGGGTGTGTGAATCTGGAAGGGTGTGAGGAAACCCTGGAAAGGTGGAACAAGCGGGGTTCTGGGAAGTGGCGGTGGGGAGGCATCAAAGGCGGGACAGAGAAGGCGGTCAAAGGTGATCGGAGGAATCCGGGACGTGGGCGGCAGCCCGGGAGGCTAGGCCACCAGATTCTGAAACATACGCCTCCCAAACTGGGACCAGAGCGCCAGGGGCCCGGGAAGAAATGGGACCTTGACGTGGGAGCAGGTGACAAGAGCGAGAAAACTCAGAGTGGGGCTTCAATCTGGACAAAGTGCACGCGGCACCCAGGGCCGTGGTAGGGGTGGGGGCTGCTGGACCACCGCGTTGAGTGGTTCCGCCTGGCGGAAATCAGTGCGGGGACCTTTAACTCCAAACGCAGTCAGGCAGAGGGAGGAGGCGTGGACACACGGATGTGACCCGGTGGGTCCAGGGACCAACCAGATGGTCTCCAGAACAAGGGCCTGGGCGCTGGAGGTCAGGACGCGGCCGTCTGCTCAAGCGGGCCGGCACAGGGAAGCCCAGGGGGCAGAGAGACTCGGCCAGGGGCAGGAGAGGGGGGACCTAGGGCTCCAGGAGCGCGGGGCGCTTGGCCCGGCCATGGGTTCCAGGGCAAGGAGACCTGGGCAGGGGTCGGGGGCTGTGGGAGCAAGTGCGGGGGGGGTCCCTGTGCGCTGGGCAAGGACAGCCGGGGGTCCAGGGCGGCCGGGCTCTGACTCGCCTGGGGCCTGAGCAAGGGTCGGGCGGCCCAGGCGGGGTCTGAGGATCGGCCCGGGGCTGGCCGGGCGTGAGTGGCGTGGCCGGGGAGCCCGGGGAGCCCCGTGGGTGGGCCGGGGACACGCACCGTAGGGCTGGCCCTGCAGGTCGTACTGCTGCATGCGGTACACGGTGAACTCGTGCGCGGCGTCGGCGGCGGGGAGCGGCGGCGCCACCAGCAGCAGCACCGCGGGCAGGAAGACGATGAAGCCGAGCGGCAGGCACGACGCCTTCAGCATGTTCTCCAGCACCTCGCCCGCTTCCTCCAGCATCCTGGCTGGCGGCGGGGCCCCACGGGGCGGCGGCGGGGACGGGACGGCGGCGGCGTCGGCTCCCGCGGACTCACCTCGGCGTGGGTAGCCGCCGGGGTCCTGCGGGCGCCGCGCCGGGCAGCCCGCTCTCGCGCTGGGGTCCTGCGGGCACCGCCGCGAACCACCCCGCCAGCCGCGCTGCCTTTCGGGAATTGCAGTCCGCCCGGCGCTCGCTGAGCTCCCTGGGAGTTGTAGGCCCACTCTGTGACTCCCTGAAGGTGCGGCGCGCTGTTGGGCTAACACCGCTGAAGTTTCACATAAACGCCAAGTCATAAAATACAATACAATGTTTTAAAAAAAACTATTTCGCCGTAGCACTTTCTTAACCCTGACTTTGGCGTGACGGGAGATGGGGTGAAGGGCGAAAGGTGGAGGGGGAAACAAGACGTGACCTTGCGACCTGGAAGGAAATTGAGGATAAAAGGAAAAGGAAGTGCCTGTCTAGTGCGCTAGGTCTTCTGGGGGTTGTAGTCCCATCAAACAAACACAAAGGGTCACGGGAGCTGTAGTCTTCCTGGCAGAAATTGCTGAGAAAAACAAAAATCACTTGAACTCCCCCAAGGATGTAGATGTCAAAGTCCACGAGGGCAACTACTTATGTCTGTTTTGTGCATGTGATATATCCCCGGCACCTAGCACAAGACTTGGCGCACGGCGGGTGGCCTGTGCCATTTTTGAATGAATGAATGAAAAATAGACAGTCATGATAGTCAGTTCCTAAGGGAGGACGCAGTGGGTTATGGGACTTGTAGTCTGGAGCCTGCGGTTTATGCAGGGGTTTGTTGCATTATTTATAATTATATCTATTCACATTTGGGGCATATTTGTACTAAAAAGGTATTCGTTGTTCACCAGAAATGTAAAGTTAATTTCTGGGTATTCCACGTTGGTTTTTCTCTAACCTGCCAACCCTAAGACCCCAGTGTCTCAGGACTGGAGGTACCTAAGGAACGTCCCTTTGTCCAGATGGGAAGACTGAGCCCCAGGTTCAGCAGACAGTAGCCCTTAATCGCAACATCCCAGGCTCTAGACGGTTGCCTAAGGAGTCGGGGCTTCCTTCCTGTCCCAAGTGAGAAGTGCTATTTGGGCTGATCAAGAGCCTTGGCTAAAATCCCAACTCCTCCATTTCCCAGCTGTGTGGCTTTCGGCAAGTTGCTTCACCTCTCTGAGCCTCAGTTTCCTCTGATATAATGATACAGAATCAAGCACCCTCCCCGCCGTTGGAATGTGAGAATTCTATTGAATTAGTTTATTATTATTATTATTATTATTATTATTATTTTTAGAGACTTAGTCTCCGTCACCCAGGCTGGAGTGCAGCAGCTCCATGTCGGCTCACTGCAACCTTCGCCTCCCGGATTCAAGCGATTCCTGTGCCTCAGCCTCCAGAGTAGCTGTAATTACAGGCGTGAACCACCGCGCCCAGCTGGAAAGGGGGTTTGTGAGCGTGGTGCTGGGTCACCGAGCACTTACTGTGTGCCAGGCCATGTGCTGGGTGCTGGGGACACAGCCGGGACCCCGACAAAGCCACAAGATCCACCAACACGGAGCTCGAAGTCCGAAGGAGGAGATGGATGTGTGACCAGGGGCGATGGGAGCTGCGGTAGAGGACACACAGGCAGCTGTGGGAAGCCCAGAGGAGGCCTGGGGAGGCGAGGAAATCAGGGGAGGCTTTCTGGAGGAGGTGACACTTAAGCTGAAACTCTAAAGATAAGCTGGAGCAGTTGAGTGAAGAATGAGGGAACGCTGTGCCCAGTAAAAGCAGAGCTGTCATGCAGGAAACACAGGCAGCCGTGGCGTCTAGCGGAGACCTAGGGAGGAGGAGAAATCAAAGAAGGCTTCCTGGACGAGGTGACACTAAAGCTAAGGCACAAAAATGAGCAGACAGAAGTCGAGTGATGAATGAGGGAAGGTGCATTCTATCAAGACCAGTCTATCGGGGGCAACAAAGTTTAAATGAAAAACCCCCAGAAGGGAAGGAGCAAGAAATAGTTCAGCTCAGCCAAAGCAGGGCAGAGGGGACAATGGAGTCAGCTTACACAGGCCCAGAAGGCAGACAGAGAGCTCTGGACCTGCCCAGACTCCACTCATCCCAAATTCCACCAACACCCCACCCTGCCTGCCTGCTGTGATCCCCACTAAACACACACAGAACAGGAGTCAGGAGCGGAGAAGAATCCCGCTCATCATGCATGCAGAGGGGTGTTTAGGACACACTGGTGAAGTGGCCGGCCACGGTTCTGTGTCTGCAATTGGCTGGTCACAGTAGCTCATGCCTGTAGCCCCAACACTTTGGGAGGCTGAGGTGGGAGGATTACTTGAACCCAGGAGATTGAGACCAGCCTGGGCAGCATAGCAAGACCCTGTCTCCCTCCCTCCCTCC
>CM052668.1:2096771-2119668 GCA_028533165.1 Leontopithecus rosalia | reverse complement strand
ATTTTTAGTAGAGATGGGGTTTCTCCATGTTGGTCAGGCTGGTCTCGAACTCCTGACCTCAGGTGATCCACCCGCCCCGGCCTCCCAAAGTGCTGGGACTACAGGCGTGAGCCACCACGCCCGGCAATTTCCATGAATTTTCAATAGCCACGCCTGGCTCACGGCTGCTGTGTTACTGGGTAAATGGCCCGTCCACACCGCATCCCCGTCACATAGTGGAGAAGAATTGTGTAGAGCAGAGCTGCCTGAGCCCAGGCGGCGGGCGGGGTGGATTCTGACTCTCTCTGTCCAGACACTGGACTGGGCGGGGTGGCTTGGTCCTGGGAGGATGGAGAGAGCTGTCTGTGAGCTGCAGGTGCCAGAGCTGGGTTTACATCTGCACCGGAACCGCAGCCACCTGCCCCATGGGGCTACCGAAATATAAACGGATTCAAATTAAACACGACCTACACTTCCAAGTCCAGTTCTCCGGTTCACCGTAGCCCCGTGGGGCTGGCATCTCCTGTGCGGAATGCGGTAGAGTTGAACATCTCCACGGAAAGTTGTTTTTTTAAAAAAATTTTTTTATTTTTTTAGGGACAGGGTCTCGCTATGCTGCCCAGGCTGGAGTGCAGTGGCTATTCACAGGCGCGATCCCGCTACTGATCAGCACGGGAGTTTTGACCTGCTCCGGTTCCGACCTGGGCCGGTTCACCCCTCCTTAGGCAACATGGTGGTCCCCGCTCCCGGGAGGTCACCATATTGATGCTGAACTTAGTGCAGACACCTGATCGGCACAGCGCACTGCAGCCCAGAACTCCTGGGCTCAAGCGATCCTCCAGCCTCAGCCTCCTGAGTAGCTGGGACCACCGGCACGGGCCACTATGCCCGGCTCTGCAGGAAGTTTTATGGGACATGGAGTCCCCTGTGGCTGGCCCTGGGTGCAAACCGACAACCTTGTCCTTCAGCTTCAGTGGTTAAACCATTGTACAGATGGGGAAAGTCGAGGCCGTTCATGCCCAAGGGGACATAAGGGAAGATTTCCCAGGCCAGGAAGCCAAGGCCGCTGCCTCTGCCAGCCCCCAGAATGGGTCCCCAAAAGATGCAGAGGCCAGAGCCGGGGCGTGAGCCCTGCCATTTGTAAAGGGGAAGTGAACAAGGAGAGGTGGCATTAACTGTCACTGTCAACCCCACTTCCCGCAATGCCCAGAGGTTGTCCACACACACACACACACACACACACACACACACACACGCCACCCTCACAGCCACGCCTCAAGGGCACTGGCCCTTGGCCCTCTCTAGCAAAGACACACCCGGCTGCCCCTGATCCACAGCCCCCTTGAGCCGCGGCCCCCACATGTGCACGCACCGGGGAATAAGAGGCTGTGACATCATGTACCACGATGGAACTTCAATGTTGCCAGGGCACGCACCCCACGGCCCACCCCTCGCAGTCTGGGAGCCCTACCGAGGCCCCGAGAGGGGCCGGGACTTCCCCAGGATCACCCAGAAATGGGGGCGTGGGGAACCCGCTTGCCCCCACATCAGGGCGCTTCTCTGCTCCCACGGGGAGCAGGGGGTGCCTCCCTGTCCAGGGTGACCACAGGAAGCCCACTCAGTGTCAGAAGCCCTGACAGGCCACCGGGAAGCCCAGGGGGGGCCTGCCCCGTCCTCTGCTCCCCATGCAGGCGGGGCTGCTTGCACATAGCCTCCTGCCCCCCAGGAGGGCCTGCCTGGCACGCACCGACAGCTGCCCCGTCCGCTGCCCTGTCCGTCCCGAAGGCTGCAAGCTCAGAGGCTCCGCACGCTGGAGATGCTGGATAGGGGCTCCCGCATCCGAAAGCTGAGCGACCGGGAGCCCCGAAAGCTGTCCCTCGGCCTGAGCGAGCTGTCAGTGGTGGAGGCTCCGGAGTGAGCCTCTACGGCCCGGGCCAGGCAATCCCCGGGGCCTCGCATGCCCAGCCGGAGACACCCGCAGCAGAGGAAGCTGAGCACCGCCTGGCACACCTCCCTGCTGCGGAAGGAGTAGATGACGGGGTTGACCGCCGAGTTGAGGACGGCCAGCGCCAGGATCCAGTCCATGCCCCGCAGGTACTCCTGGGCCCAGAGGTTGGAGCCGAAGACGTCGGCCAGCAGCAGCCCGAAGAGCGGGCCCCAGCACACCAGGAAGGCCAGCAGGATCATCAGCACCGTCTTGAGCAGGCGGCGGGCTTTGCGGCGGGCGGCGGGGCGTGGGGCTTTCTGCCCGCTGGCCCGCACCAGGCGGAAGATGGCCCCGTAGAGTGCCGTGATGGTGGCCAGGACGCCGGCGAAGATCACCAGGCAGAAGAGGATGTAGCGCTTGGAGTAGAGGGGCAGGAGGCTGGAGCAGCGCTGGAAGGCGCACAGGCAGTTCCAGCCCAGCAAGGGCAGCAGCCCCAGCAGCGCGGCCAGCAGCCAGCACAGGCCGATGAAGCCGTAGACGCGGCCCGTCTTGGTGGCCCCGCTCTCGGCCACCGGCCGCACCATGGTGGCGAAGCGCTCGCCGGCGGTGAACAGCAGGCTGAAGGTGGACGCGGCCAGGGCGGTGAAGAGCAGCCCCTCGCGCAGGAACCAGTGCACGGGCGCCAGGCGGAAGGTGCGGGCCCCCGACAGCAGCACGTTGGCCAGGTAGGCAGCGCCCGTCAGCAGATCGCTCAGCGTGATGTTCACCAGGCAGTAGTAGACCCAGCGCCGCGATCGCATGTGGCTGGCGATGGCCGCCAGCACCAGCAGGTTCTCCAGCACCACCAGGCAGCCGGCGGCCACCGACAGCCCCCGCAGCGCCCCCAGGCCGCCGTCCTCCGGCCCCCCGCGCCCGGCCAGCCGGCCCGAGTGGTTGTAGTGGAGGACGATGAGCCGGCTGTGCCCGCCGGCCACCAGCTGTTGGCAGGACTCGGGGGCCGCCGGGGTCCCCGTGGCGTTCATGGCCTCCCCCGGGGGCTGACTGAGGCCCCGGGGGAGGGTGGAGCCACCCGCCTTGCTGGTCTTGGTTTCCTGTTATTTGAAATTTCCTGTTATGTTCAAGGTACCCTCCAGGGTGGAGGTGAGGCCGAGGACAGGGAGGGGCACCTCAACGGTCGGCCCTCACCCCGGCTCCCGGAGGCAACGCACTGGGGCTGCCCTGGCTGTGAGCCCCCCACCCCTGCCCCGGCGGCCCCTTTCCTGTCCTTGAAAGCCGGAGACACGCAGAGTCTCGGAGCTGTCAGTCACTGAGAGGCAATGGGTCCCCACGTGGGACGGCCACCCCTCTCCAGCGGGATGACTCCTCCCGGCAGCCCCGATCATCCCCAAAGACCCGTCTGCTCCACTGAGGTCTCCCCGAATGCCAAGCATGCTCAGCACACAGCAGGGTGCTTAATAAATGTCCGGTGCCCGCACGCCCCTGAGCACAGACTCATCAGACTTTACCCCCACAACAGAGCCTGATGCATTATGCTCCTTTACAGAAGGGGAAACTGAGGCCTGGAGAGGTGGCCTGAGGCTGACTCTCCGCCCTCGGGAGGACACGCACCTCCAAGGAGAGGGACACCCAGGGCCAGGCTGGTAGGGTTTCGGGGCCGGCCCCAGTCCTGGGAGTCCTGGTTGCCTCTCCCGCCCCTGAGCTCACCCTGCTGGGAGCGGACCTGCTGGACCCACAATGGGATTGCGGTGCACCCGGAAAAGCAGGGACTGCTCACCCCACCCCCACAGCCCTGCTGACACCCGCTCACAGTGACTCAGCCTGAGGTGAGGTGGCTGCGGGTCTGAGGGGGGAGACCCTGCCCTGGTGTCTGAGGAGGGAGGCAAGTCCCTGTCCTGGGTCTGAGGGGGAGGCTCAGGCTTGCCCTGGCGTCTGAGGGAGGAGGTTCGGCCTTGCCCTGGGGTCTGAGGGGGGAGGCAGGCCCTGCCCTGGGGTCTGAGGAGGGAGGCAAGTCCCTGTCCTGGGTCTGAGGGGGAGGCTCAGGCTTGCCCTGGCGTCTGAGGGAGGAGGGTTGGCCTTGTCCTGGGGTCTGAGGTGGGAGGCTCAGCATTGTCCTGGGGTCTGAGGGGGGAGGGTCGGCCTTGCCCTGGGGTCTGAGGGGGGAGGCAGGCCCTGCCCTGGGGTCTGAGCGGGGAGGCTCAGGCTTGTCCTGGGATCTGAGGTGGGAGGGTCGGCCTTGCCCTAGGGTCTGAGGGGGAGGCTCAGCCTTGTCCTGGGGTCTGAGTGGGGAGGGTCGGCCTTGTCCTGGGGTCTGAGGGGGGAGGGTCGGCCTTGCCCTGGGGTCTGAGGGGGGAGGCAGGCCCTGCCCTGGGGTCTGAGCGGGGAGGGTCGGCCTTGCCCTGGGGTCTGAGGCATACGGGGGCGTGGCCGTCACCTGTCATGGACAGAGGGTGGGGTCTCTGCTCCCCACCTCCCCCAGTGTCTGTGCCTCCCACTCGTCCACACCCAGAAGGCCTTGGGGTGTGGAGTGGTTTGGGAAATAATACAGAGCCAGGGGTGTGAGCAGGACCCAGGATAAGTCCCTGCTGCACCTCGTCCCACCACAATCACCCCCAGGACAGGCCAGCTGACCACCAGGGAGGGTCCTGGGGGCCCCCACCTGCCCCTCATCCCTGGGAGCCTATAGTCTTCAGCCTTCCTGAGACAATGGCGTCCTTAGCCTCACGGTGAGGACAGCTGCACTCATTCTACCTGCCAGGTATCCTGGAGGGGTCACAGGTGTACCATGTGGCACAAGCGTCCCATGGGGACACAGGTGTCCCATTAGGAATACAGGCCTCCCATGAGGGGAACAGGCGTCCCATGAGGGGTACAGGCGTCCCATGAGAGGTACAGGCGTCCCATGAGGGGCACAGGCGTCACATGAGAGGGACAGGCGTCCCATGAGGGGCACAGGCGTCCCATGAGAGGGACAGGCGTCCCATGAGGGGCACAGGCGTCCCATGAGGGGCACAGGCGTCCCATGAGGGGTACAGGCCTCTCATGAGAGGTACAAGCGTCCCATGAGGGGTACAGGCATCTCATGAGGGGTACAGGTGTCCCATGAGGGGTACAGGTGTCCCATGAGAGGGACAGGCGTCCCATGAGGGGCACAGGCGTCCCATGAGAGGTACAGGCGTCCCATGAGGGGCACAGGCGTCCCATGAGGGGTACAGGCCTCTCATGAGAGGTACAAGCGTCCCATGAGGGGTACAGGCATCTCATGAGGGGTACAGGTGTCCCATGAGGGGGACAGTATTGGTCCTGAGAAGTGGAGGCACCCCTGGGACGGCAGGGCTGGCAGGAGATGGGGGCTGAGGGCAGCAGGTGCTGGGCCCCATGGCCCGTCCCTTTGCTTACAGTTCAGCTCTGAAGCAGGACAGGCTCCATGTCCACAGGGAGGCTCCATGTGAGGCACTGCCTGAGGACGCAGCTGCCTTTTGTCCCTGGAGGACACCAAGCAGAAAGGGATCTGAAGCTTGAGGAGGAGGGGCCGGCAGCTGGGATGTGAGGCCAGGAGGGAACAAGCGGCCAGGTCTTTCCCAGGCACTACCCTGCCCAGTGTGTAGACAACCGAGTCTCAGTTCATCCCCACATGACTCAGGCACCAACACAGAGAGACACTGTGTGTTCTGAGGCTGAGTACCCCATGACAGACTAAGCCCTGATCCCAGGCTCAGTCCCCTATGCTTGACTGAGCCCTGATCCTAGGCCCAGCCCCCCACTCTGCAATGAACACTGATCCCAGGCTCAGCCCACATCCTAAACTGAGTCCTGATACCAGGCCCAGTCCCTGTCCTAGACTGAGCCTTGATCCCAGGCCCAGTCCCCATCCTAGACTGAGCCCTAATCCCAGAACTGAGCCCTCGTCCCAGGCTCAGCTTCCTATCCTGGACCAAGAACGTCAGGTCCCAAGCCCAGCCTCCATCCTAGACTGATCCCTGACCCTAGGCTCAGCTGACCCCAGGCTCAGCTCAGACACCAAGCTGAGCTCTGCCCCAATCCTGGACTGAGCCTGGATCCCTGGCTGAACCATAACCCTGACTGAGCCCTGCCCCCAGTAGAGCCCCAATCCTGGACTGAGCCCGGATCCCTGGCTGAACCCTGACCCTGACTGAGCCTATGAGGATGGACAAATCCAGTCCCTGAAACCAGATACTGGTTAGAACTTGCTCCTGGCCTGGACCAGGCACAGTGGCTCACGCCTGCAATCCCAGCACTTTGGGAGGCCGACGAAGGCAGATCACTTGAGGCCAGGAGTTAGAAACCAGCCTGGCCAACATGGTGAAGCCCCATCTCTACCGAAAATACAAAAAAAACTAGCCAGATATGGCACAAGCCTATGATCCCAGCTACTTGGAAGGCTGAGACATGAGAATTGCTTGAGCCTGGGAGCCGAGATTGCGCCACTGCACTCCAGCCTGGATGACAGAGCAAGACTCGCTCTCTAAAAAAAAAAAAAAAAAAAAGGGCCGGGCGCGGTGGCTCACGCCTGTAATCCCAGCACTTTGGGAGGCCGAGGTGGGTGGATCACAAGGTCAAGAGATCGAGACCATCCTGGCCAACATGGTGAAACCCCGTCTCTACTAAAAATACAAAAAATTAGCTGGGCATGGTGGCGCGTGCCTGTAATCCCAGCTACTCAGGAGGCTGAGGCTGGAGAATTGCCTGAACCCAGGAGGCAGAGGTTGTGGTGAGCCGAGATCGCGCCGTTGCACTCCAGCCTGGGTAACAAGAGCGAAACTCCGTCTCAAAAAAAAAAATTTAGAGATGGAGTTTTGCTGTCACCCGGCCTGGAGTGCAGTGGCACGATCTCAGCTCAATGCAACCTTCACCTCCCAGGTTCAAGCGATCCTCCTGCCTCAGCCTGCCGAGTAGCTGGGATCACAGCCGCCCACCACCACGCCCGGCTAATTTTTGTATTTTTAGTAGAAACAGGGTTTCACCATGTTGGCTGGGCTGGTCTCGAACTCCTGATCTCAGGTGATCCACCACCTCAGCCTCCCAAAGTGCTGGGATTACAGCCTGTTGTTTTGAGCAAGGTTTTGCTGTCGCCCAGGATGGAGTGCCATGGTGCCATCACAGCTCACTGCAGCTTTGACCTCCTGGGCTCAAATGATTCTGCAGCCTTAGCCTCTGGAGTAATTGGGACTACAGGCACACACCATCATGCCTGGGTAAGTTTTGTTTTTTCTTTTGAGACAAAGTCTCGTTCTGTTGCCCAGGCTGGAGTACAGTGGCGGGATCTCAGCTCATTGCAACCTCTACCTCCTGAGTTCAAGCGATTCTCCTGCCTCAGCCTCCCGAGTAGCTGGGACTACAGGTGTGCACCACCACACCTGGCTAGAGACGGGGTTTCATTATGTTGGCCAGGCTGGTCTCGATCTTTTGACCTCGTGATCCACCCATCTCAGCCTCCCAAAGTGCTGCAATTACAGGCATTGTTTTTTTTTTTTTAATAGATGGGATCTTGCTCTATTGCCCAGGCCTGTCTTGAACTCCTGGGCTCAAGCAATCCGCCTGCCACAGCCTCCCAAAGTACTGGGATTACAGACATGAACCACCATGCCCGGATCTTTGTGTAGTTTTAAGCCCTGTTCATTCACGCGTGCTTTTTTTTGAGACAGAGTCTCACTCTGTCACCCAAGCTGGAGTACAGTGGCGTGATATTGGCTCACTGCAAACTCTGCCTCCTGGGTTCAAGCAATTCTTGTGCCTCAGCCTCCCAAGTAGCTGGGATTATAGGCACCCACCATCACATTCAACAAAATTTTTTTTTTGTATTCTTAGTAGAGACGGGGTTTCACCATGTTGGCCAGGATGGTCTTGATCTCCGGACCTCGTGATCCACACACCTTGGCCTCCCAAAGTGCCGGGATTACAGGTGTGAGCCGCCGCAGCCAGCCTGTTCATGCTTTCTATATTCAAAGATAAAACTAAATCAACAAGGATAGAGGAAAAAGCTTTAAGATGGAATACCATAGAGATGAAAAAAGAACCAGCCCATGGAACTTGCGCACACTCTACAGACGAAAAGAGGCTGCATGTGGTGCGCACGCCCGTGATTCCAACACTTCGGGAGGATGAGGTGGGTGGATCACCTGAGGTCAGGAGTTCGAGACCAGCCTGGCCATCTTTACTAAAAATACAAAAATTAGCCGGGTGTGGTGGTGCGCACCTGTAAACCCAGATACTCAGGAGGCTGAGGCAGGAGAGTTGCTTGAACCTGCGAGGTGGAGGTTGCAGTGAGCGGAGATTGAGCCACTGCATTCCAGCCTGGGCAAGAGACTCTGTCTTAAAAAAAAAAAGGGTGGGGGAGAGAGAGAGAGAGAGAGAAATGATTGCAAAAAAGCTCTGACCTTTTCTTAGCACATTTACAACTGGGGACTGTATGGGTGTAGCAATTTTGAAACTGCCATGTGTCTTACAGGACTAAGCAGAGTAGCAAATACAGAGATATTATTAGAAAGTAGAGTCTTTGCTGGGCGAGAAAGATGTAAATATGACCCAGGAGAATGCAAGAAAGAACGCAGGGGTGGAACAAGACTGCAAGTTTCCCAGGCTGGGCAACACAGCAAGACCCCATCTCTACCAAAACCAAAAATGAAATAACCCAGGTGTGGTGGCATGTGGCTGTGGTCTTAGCTACTCAGGAGGCTGAGGCAGGAGGATTGCTTGAGCCTGCGAGGTGGAGGCTGTGCTGAGCCATCACTGTTCCACTACTGCACTGCAGCCTGGGCGACGGAGCCAGATCCCGTCTCAAAAAAAAAAAAAAACAGGCCAAAGGCTGGGCGCGGTGGCTCACGCCTGTAATCCCAGCACTTTGGGAAACTGAGGTGGGTGGATCACGAGGTCAGGAGTTCAAGACCAGCCTGTCTAAGATGGTGAAACCCCATCTCTACTAAAAATAAAAGAAAATTAGTCCAGGCACAGTGGCTCATGCCTGTAACCCCAGCACTCTGGGCGGCTGCGGCGGGCAGATCACACAGTCAGGAGTTAAAGACCAGCCTGGCCAATATGGTGAAACCCTGTCTTTACCAAAAATACTAAAATCAGCTGGGCATGATGGCACAAGTCTGTAATCCCAGCTACTTGGGAGGCTGAGGCAGGAGACTCACTTGATCCCAGGAGGTGTAGGTTGCAGTGACCTGAGATCGCACCACTGCACTCCAGCCTGGGTGACAGAGCGAGACTCTGTCTCAAAAAAAAACACAGAAGAATCCCGTGGCACAGGAAACACTTAAATCAGCACCAGGGACAAGCTGGCCCAATGGGGAAGCTGGAAAACTCTACCACAATTGGCTTGGTTTCTTCAACAAATAAATACAAGGCAAAGAAGAAAAGGCTGGGTTGGAGACTTAAGAGACAGAGCACCCAGCCAGGTGCAGTGGGGCCCGCCTGTAATCCCAGTACTTTGGGAGGCCGAGGCGGGTGGATCACGAGGTCAGGAGTTCAAGACCAGCCTGGCCAATATGTTGAAACCCTGTCTCTACCAAATAATTACAAAATCAGATGGGTGTGGTGCGCGCCTGTAATCTCAGCTACTCGGATGACTGAGGCAGGAGAATCGCTTGAACCCGGGAGGCGGAGGTTGCGGTGAGCCGAGATCGTGCCATTGCACTCCAGCCTGGGCGACAGAGCAAAACTCCGTCTCAAAAAAAAAAAAAAAAAAAAAAGCTGGGCGCAGTGACTCACACCTGTAATCCCAGCACTTTGGGAGGCTGAGGTGGGTAGATCACCTGAGATCAGGAGTTCAGGACCTGTCTGGCCAGCATGGTAAAACCCATCTTTAAAAAAAAAAAAAAGGACTCGTCATCCAAGTGCCACCCATGGGCTTTTTCTGGGTCCTGACTCCAACCAGCGGTGAAAGGACATCCAAGATGTGTGCCCACCAGGAAGGAGACATTTTGTGTTGATGAACCTGATCAGGTGACACCCGAGAAGGCTCCGTCATCCCTTTCTGTCACGAGCAAACCTCACACCAACCCAATCTGAGGAACGGCTCAGAAATGACCAAGCAGAACTCCTCCAGCGTGTCGTGAAGGAAACTGAGGCACCGTCCCGGAGGAGAGGAAGGCCGCTCGAGGGGGTCCGGGGTCCGGGATTGGATCCCGGCCCGGGGAAGGAAGATGGGAGTGAGAACCCACCACATTCTAATATAAGGTCGACACACAGGTCTGCTCATAGGATGCTGGCCGAGGTTCATTTCCTGGCCTGAACCCTAGGGTTACATAAGAGGGAAGAGGAAGCTGGGTGGAGGGGCTGTGGGAACTGTGTGGGACTTCCGCAACTCTCCTGAGTCTCAAATTATTACAAAACATCAACAAGAACACATTCTTACAAATTATCTTCTTAGTGTTATTAATTTTTTGGAGACAGTCTTGTGTTGCCAGGCTGGAGTGCAGTGGCGCGATATTAGCTCACTGCAACCTCCACCTTCAGGGTTCAAGCGATTCTCCTGTCTCAGCCTCCCGAGTGGCTGGGATTACAGGCACGCGCCACCATGCCCAGCTAATTTTTTGTATCTTTAGTAGAGACGGGGTTTCACCATTTCGACCAGGCTGGTCTCGATCTCTTGACCTCGAGATCCACCCGCCTTGGCCTCCCAAAGTGCTGGGATGACAGGCGTGAGCCACCGCGCCCGGCAAGAAGTAAAACGTTTCCTTCCTGCTCCACGTTGCTCCCCGGTCCCCCCAACGGTAACCACTGCCCCCCGGGACAAGTAACCCGAGAAGGGAATGCAGAGGGGATAAACAGGACACTAGCGACACAGCCTCTTAGAAATTTTTAATGTCCTCCACCCCGCACGGGGCCTGCAGAAGGTGAAGGAATAAATACAAAAGGTTAAGATGCGGCATGTCCAGCCCCGAGCCTGCGAACGATGGGCGGATGCTTGTGCGCCGCGATTTCCCTCGTCTGCACACCGGGGCAGGTCACGCTGTGAGCCTCGAAGCTCCGAGAGGAACAGCGTTTTCCAGCGGTCTGTTAACCCCTTGCAAAGGGAGGTCCCTGCACTCCCCGAGGCCTCGGGCTCCGGGAAGGCGTTCCTTCTCCTGTCCACTAGAGCGCGCCAGAGTCCACGCAAGAAGGCGCCAAAGGACCTACTCGCCCCGTCCCAGGGTGTGCGTCACCCACGGAGGGTCCCAGACCCCTGCCCAGGAAGTGACATGCCCGGAGATGGGGCCCTGAGAGATGCCCACCCACCCAAGTCCTCAATCCCCCCGGTTTCTTCACCTTTTCATCCACCCTGGCATCCCAAGTGGCCGTTTTGCTCCTTCCCTTTCAAAGGAGGTAAACTGAGTCAAGCAAGGGAAGGCGTAGCCTGGGGAGGGGGCGCTGTCCTGGTGAGAGGCCGAGAAGAGAGCGGCCGACAGCGGGCTTTCCATCCCCGGACTCACTCGCGTGTGGGCTGAGGCTGGAGAGATAGACCAGGGACACCAGGGGTCCCCTGCGGCCACCCCCTCCTCCCGCCCGCCCGCCGGGGCCGCCAGCCTCAGGTGGGGCCTGGGTCACAGCAAGTTGATCTCGTCCAGGTAGCGGGCGAGCACCGAGTCCCGCACATCCTTGAAGACCTTGCGGATGTTCTGTGTGTCCGTGGCGCATGTGTAGTGGCTGAAGAGGCGTCGGGAACGCGCGCCCTTCTTGCTGCCCTCGGGGCCGTCCACGCAGCCGGCGTACATCCTCGTGTACATGTCCAGGATGAACCTCTTGGCTGCCTCCGCGTCCTGCTTGGGGCCTGGGGAAACAGTGCGGGAAGGGGGTCAGGACCTTCCTTCTTTGGACCGAGGGGGCCTCTGGAGACCCTCTCCCCGGTAACCAGAGCCGAGCGCGCCTCAGGATCGCGCTGGGTATTCGTCTGCGGATCGACGCCGGGCATTCGTCTGCGGATCGACGCCATCTTTTGTGGACCTAGCTGGTCACATGACTCAGGCCCTGCCAATGGGAGCGCAGGAGAGAGTCTCACAAGAGTCATGTGACCTGAAATGGACCAATGAGACCCAGCCCTGGGACTTCGGGGCGGAACTGAGAGACACTGCCAGGGGCAGTGGCTCACGCTTGTAATCTCAACACGGCGGAGGCGGGTGGATCACGAGGTCAGGAGTTTGAGACCAGCCTGGGCAAAACGGCGAAACCCCGTCTCTACTAAAATACAAAAAATCACGGTGGCTCAAGCCTGTAATCCCAGCACTTTGGGAGGCCGAGGCGGGTGGATCACGAGGTCCAGAGATCGAGACCATCCTGGTCAACATGGTGAAACCCCGTCTCTACTAAAAATACAAAACTTAGCTGGGCACGGTGGCGCGTGCCTGTAATCCCAGCTACTCGGGAGGCTGAGGCAGAAGAATCGCTTGAACCTGAAAGGTGGAGGTTGCAGTGAGCTGAGATCATGCCACTGCACTCCAGCCTGGGTGACAAAGCAAGACTCTGTCTCAAAAAAATAAATAAAATAAAATAAAATAATTAAAAAAATGAAAAGTCCAGGTGCAGTGGCTCACGCCTGTAATCCCAGCACTTTGGGAGGCCGAGGCGGGTAGATCACGAGGTCAAGAGATCGAGACCATCCTGGTCAACATGGTGAAACCCCGTCTCTACTAAAAATACAAAAATTAGCTGGGCATGGTGGCCCGTGCCTGTAATCCCAGCTACTCGGGAGGCTGAGGCAGGAGAATTGCCTGAACCCAGGAGGCGGAGGTTGCGGTGAGCCGAGATCGCGCCATTGCACTCCAGCCTGGGTAACAAGAGCGAAACTCCGTCTCAAAAAAAAAAAAAAAAAAAAAAAAATCAGTGGGGCGTGGTGGCAGGCGCCTGTAAACCTAGCTACTACGGAGGCTGAGGTGGGAGAACTGCTTGAACCCAGGAGGCAGAGGTTGCAGCCAGCCGAGATTGTGCCACTGCACTCCAGCCTGGGCTACAGAGCAAGACTCCCATCTCCAAAGGAAAAACAAACAAACAAACAGAAACTGTCTTGGCTTTGCGGCCGATGGAGTTGGAAGACTGCAGAGACAAATATTCCAGGAATGTGCAGTTGGGGGACCCAAGGCCAAAGAAGAGGAAGAGAGTCCCTGAAGTCAGCCTGGGTGGCTGCTCTGGTAAGTCATGTCACAGTGCTCCAGGCCTGTGTACTGAAAGCACAACGTGAATTAGGAGTTTGGGAGCCCTAGACTTGGCTCTGCTGCTCTCTCCCTAGTGGGTTATCTATAATAATATTTTAATCCCTACGGCCTCTCTGAGCCTCAATTTCCTCATTTGTAAAATGGGGATCAGAACAGTCTTGGGCCTCACAGAGTTGTCTTGAGGATGTAACATTATGTAGAAGGATCAGGGCTTAATAAACAGAAGACTTCATGATTTTAACCTATCAAAGTATTTTCAGAAGGACAGGGAAGTAGCAGAACGGTTAAGTGCGGAGGTTCTGGCTCTGGGTCTGGACAGCCCCGACTCAAACCCTGCCTGTGCCGCTAACTGGTTGTGTGACTGTTGGCAAGAGACTGCATCACTCTGTGCCTCGGTTTCCCCATCTCTATAACAGCCAGATGAATAAGTCTGCCACGTAGATATATGTTTTGTTTTTGTTTGTTTGTTTGCTTTTCAGATGGAGACCTGCTCTGTCGCCCAGGCTGGAGTGCAATGGCACGGTCTCGGCTCACGGCAACTCCACCTCCCAGCGTCAAGTGATTCTCCTGCCTCAGCCTCCCGAGTAACTGGGATCACAGGCCCCCATCACCACGCCCAGCTAATTTTTGTATTTTTAGTAGAGACGGGGGTTTTGCCATGTTGGCCAGGCTGGTCTCAAACTCCTGACGTCAGGTGATCTGCCCACCTCAGCCTCCCAAAGCGTGGTTTATTATTATTATTATTTAAGATGGGGTTTCATCATGATGGCCAGGCTGGTCTTGAACTCCTGACCTCAGGTGATCCACCCACCTCGGCCTCCCAAAGTGCTAGGATTACAGACTGAGCCACCGCGCCCGACCTCGGTTTATTATTATCCCAAATATTATTTAGTACAGAGGAGGGAAGGGCCGAGTCCGCAAAGGGTGCTCCAGCTACTTGTGCTGGGAGGTGAGGAGGAGTCATGGGAGGTTCCCTTTGACTTGAATAAAAAAATATCCACCTTATCCTGTTCCAAAGAGGGGCTGTCCAGGCCACCACCCGGGAACAACTGGACCTCTATGTCGCAGACCCTGAGTCTTGTGGGCACGATTGGCCAAAATTGGCCTCATGAGCTCTGAGACATGACAAGACCAGGAGTCAAACCCTGGGGACTTCACCAAAGCTTACGTTTGCTGGCTATGGACCTGGCGTTGAGCGTGTACTAAGGACTTCATCTACTATGGCTGCTTGGATATTGAGGTGAACAGTGTTCCCCAAAATTCATGTCCACCGGAAACCTCTGAATACGGCTTTATTTAGAAATGAGATCTTTGGGCCGGGCGCGGTGGCTCATGCCTGTAATCCCAGCACTTTGGAAGGCTGAGGTGGGCAGATCACAAAGTCAGGAGTTTGAGACCAGCCTGACCAACACGATAAAACCCCCATCTCTGCTAAAAATACAAAAATTAGCAGGGTGTGGTGGCACGTGCCTGTAATCCCAGCTATTGAGGAGGCGGAGGCAGGAGAATCACTTGAACCCAGGAGGCGGAGGTTGCGGTGAGCCAAGATCGTGCCGCCACACTCCAGCCTGGTGACAGAGCAAGACTTCACCTCAAAAAAAAAAAAAAGAAAGAAAAAAAAAAGAAATCTGATCTTTGCAGATGTAATTAGTTAAGCTAAATTAGGTCATGGCCAGGCATGATGGCTCACGTCTATAATCCTAACACTCTGGGAGGCCAGGGCAGGTGGATGACAGATGTGAGCTTGGGCCCAGGAGTTCCAGATCAGCCTGGGCAACATGGCGAAACCCCAGCTCTACAGAAATATCCAAAAATTAGCCAGGTGTGGTGGTGCGTGCCTGTAGTCCCGGCAACTCAGGAGGCTGAGATGGGAGGCTCACCTGTGCCCGGGAGGATCACCGAAGGCTGCAGTGAACTGTGGTCACGTCACTGCACTCCAGCCTGGGCAACAGAGCAAGACCTTGTCTCAAAAATTAATTAATTAATTAATTAAGGTCATACAAAGTATGGGCTCTAAACAATGATTGGTGGCCTTGTAAGAAGAGGAGAGGATACACAAAGACATTGTGAGAAGCCAACCATGTGAACATGGAGGCAGAGATGGGAGTGATACGTCCACTAGCCAAGGGCTGTTGGCCACCATCACAAGCTGAGAGAGAAGCATTGAATGGATTGTCCCTCAGAGCCTCCAGAAGGAACCAACCCTGCCAGTACCTTATCTGTGGACTTCTGGCCTCCTGAACCATTGTTTTCTGTGGTTTTAAGCGGCTCAGTTTGTGGCACTTTGTTAGGGCATCCCCAGTTAATGAAGGCAGCTTATCTCCAAGAT
Organism: Leontopithecus rosalia; assembly: GCA_028533165.1. Taxonomy (NCBI): domain Eukaryota; kingdom Metazoa; phylum Chordata; class Mammalia; order Primates; family Cebidae; genus Leontopithecus; species Leontopithecus rosalia. The sequence continues at coordinate 2,104,283 of CM052668.1, read as the reverse complement.
GGCTGCTGTCACTTCCTTCCCTCCCTGTATACACGTGTCATTCCTCCATCAAGAGGTGGACTCTCTTTCTTTCGAATTCAGGCTGATATGAATGGTGTGCTTGATAAACAGAATGTGGCAGAGGTACCATCTGACACTTCTGAGGCTATCATGAGAAGTAGCTTCCACCTGGGCTGAAGTCTGTCTACCCTGAGGCAGCCATATTGTGAGTAAGCCCAAACCATGTGAGGAGGCTATGGATTATGAGGCACCAAATGAACAGAGAGAGAACAGAGGAGGTAGAAAAGGGAGAGAGACAGAGAGACTGGAAGAAAGGGGAGGAGAGAGAGATGAGACGGGAGAGGGAGGCAGGAGAGACAGAGAGGCCAAGAGCACCAAGGCACCAGACATGTGGGGGAAGAAGCCATCTTGGAAGTGTATCTCCAATCCCAGGCAGCCCAGCTGATGCCACATGGATCAGAGATGAGCTTACCCAGCTCAACCCTTTTTGAATTCCTGACCCACAAAGTCATATGCAAAGGAAAACGGCCAGTTTAAATCACTAAGTTTTGGGGTGGTTTTTTTCTCGGCAGTATCTGTGGGAAGTAGAAAAGTTCCTCTTCAAAGTCTCCTTTCTTGTTAAAGGATAATAATAATGATGATAATCATAATAAATGTTAGAAATAATAGTCTCTTTGAAAGACTTTCTGCAAAGCCTTCTTGCTTTTTACTCGTGACTCTTTGTTAAGCCCTATGCTATGTAGCTGTTAAACGTAGTACATTCTGTGTCCTTGTACTTTAACCAAGATATCTGTGCTGGGCGTGCTCACAGGCACATCCAAGATCACAGCCTACACCCGTTCCTTATTTGGATTTCCTTTTTGTTCTCCGCTGCTTTTACCTGTTTAGAAAAGTTTTAAGTGGTCAGCCAATCAGGTTTTAGTTTAGATGGTGAGGTCTGGCTCCAGCCAACGGAGATCAGACACGGCAGTAAGGACGCCCCCAAATGTGTAAGGGATAAATGTGTCTGCTTTTCCTTTGTGTGTTGTATTCTCATGTTTAGATGGCTAACGAGGGTACCCTTTCTGCAGAAAGTAGCGATTGCCTTGCTGAGAGATCCTTTGTCTCAGTGCTGATTTTTCTTTGTGGCACGAAGCCTGTTTCCAACAGTAGCTAAGCAGGACACTTCTCCCACCACACTCTATCCTCACAGTGCTGTTCTGGGGAAAATGCTGGTAAACTCACACCTTCCCCACATCGGCCCCTGGATTAACCCCACAACTTTGCCTCCCCTTTGTAAAACAGACTAAGACGTGCCCAACACTTGATGGTGTTTCTCTGCAGTTGCCCTGGCCTTTTCACTCTCTGGATGTACTGAGAGTTTGTTCCCAAACCTGTCTGTCCCACTTGTACGTGTCTCGATTAATATGCAATTAAAAGAAGGATTATGCAAACCTATAGCTGTAAGTGCCACACGAAAGGAGGTCGTCATATTTATAAAAACTAAGCTGTGTGCTTTGGAAAGATTGTTCAAGGCTCTGCTTTTAAAAAGAAAAGAAAAAGCCAGGCGCGGGGGCTCACGCCTGTAATCCCAGCACTTTGGGAGGCTGAGGCAGGCGGATCACAAGGTCAAGAGATCGAGACCATCCTGGTCAACATGGTGAAACCCTGTCTCTACTAAAAATACAAAAAATTAGCTGGGCATGGTGGCGCGCGCCTGTAATCCCAGCTACTCAGGAGGCTGAGGCAGGAGAATTGCCTGAACCCAGGAGGCGGAGGTTGTGGTGAGCCGAGATCGCGCCATTGCACTCCAGCCTGGTTAACAAGAGCGAAACTCTGTCTCAAAAAAATAAATAAATAAATAAATAAATAAATAATGGATTAAAAAAATAGAAATTTCTATCCAATTAGGTATAGATGAGATGAGTATGAAAGATTTTAAAAAACATTCAGGCCAGGTGAGGTGGCTCACACCTATAATCCCAGCACTTTGGGAGGCTGAGGTGGGTGGATCACCTGAGGTCAGGAGTTTGAGACCAGCCTGGCCAGCATGGTGAAATGCAGTCTCTACTAAAAATACAAAAATTTAGCTGGGCACGGTGGTGCGTGGCTGTAATCCCAGCTACTCAGGAGTCTGAGGCAGGAGAATCACTTGAACCTGGCAGGCGGAGGTTGTAGTGAGCCAAGATCTCACCACTGCACTCCAGCCTGGGTGACAGAGTGGGACCCTGTCTCAAAAAGAAAAAGAAACATTCTTGCTGGGCATGGTGGCTCATGCCTGTAATCCCAGCACTTTGGGAGGCCAAAGCGGGTGGATCACGAGGTCAGGAAATCGAGACCATCCTGGATAACACAGTGAAACCCTGTGTCTTTAAAATTAAAAATTAAAAATAAATAAATAAAAATTAAAAAAAAGAAACATTCAAACCTGAAGTCTCACTTTGTCACCCAGGCTGGAGTGCAGTGGTGCAATCTCGGCTCACTGCAACCTCTACCTCCCAGGTTGAAGTGATTCTCCTGCCTCAGCCTCCCGAATAGCTGGGATTACAGGTACCCACCACCACGCCCAGCTAATTTTTTGTATTTTTAGTAGAGACAGGGTTTCACAATGTTGGCCAGGCTGGTCTCGAACTCCTGGCGTCAGGCGATTCACCCGCCTCAGTCTCCCAAAGCGCTTGGATTACAGGCGTGAGCCGCTGCGCCCGGCAAAATAGATTGTTTAAGGTGCACATGATGTGCTAGGTCTTTTTAGAATTCCTCAGTTTACTCAGTTGCAAGGGCAACTGCTCTTCCATTCCATTCCACAGAGCGAGAAACGGATTCGAAGAGGTTGTGCAGTGCATGGAGCAGAGTCCAGAAATCAGGTCTGATTCTGCGTGAAACTTCCAGTGACTACAGGCTGCAGTAGAACCTAGATTAGCATCTCTCTTCGGAGCTGCTCCTGGGAGGGGAAGGTATAGAAGGTTCTAGAACTACTTACCCTGGAAACTGGGGAAGTAGGTAGCCAGGTGGGAGGTGGGGATTTTCTCCTCCAGGATGTCGGTTTTGTTGAGGAAGAGGATGACGGATGTGCTCTTGAACCAAGGCAGTTCCAGGATGGTACCAAACAGGGCGAGGCTCTCCTTCATGCGGTTCTGTGTTGGGGGCAGAAGCGGCTTGTTGCTTCGGCCAGGAGCTCGGACAGGAAACCCTCCCACGTGGAGGGGGGCTGTTGGCTACCGTCCAGGGCCGTGGCTCACCCCTACCTGCCTGGCTGGGGCTGAGCGGGGTGTGCGTGACATGGTTTTGTGCCTGTGCTGGTTTAAAGGGTGTCTCCCCAAAATTCATGTCCACCCAGAACTTCAGAGTGTGACATTATCTGAAGAGATGGCCTTGAACTTCTGGCCCAGTGTCCTGGGATTACAGGCATGAACTACTGCACCTGGCCTGGAGGTAGGGTCTTTGAAGGGGTCGTTCAGGTGAGAATAAGGTGGGCATCCAAGTCTGTGACTGGTGTCTTTATAAGAATAAGGAGGCCGGGCGCGGTGGCTCAAGCCTGTAATCCCAGCACTTTGGGAGGCCGAGGCGGGTGGATCACGAGGTCAAGAGATCGAGACCATCCTGGTCAACATGGTGAAACCCCGTCTCTACTAAAAATACAAAAAAAAAAATTAGCTGGGCACGGTGGCACGCGCCTGTAGTCCTAGCTACTCAGGAGGCTGAGGCAGGAGAATTGCCTGAACCCAGGAGGCAGAGGTTGCAGTGAGCCAAGATCGTGCCATTGCACTCCAGCCTGGGTAACAAGAGCGAAACTCTGTCTCAAAAAAAAAAAAAAAAGAAGGAGACCTGGCCGGGCGTGGTGCCTCATGCCTGTAATCCCAGCACTTTAGGAGGCTGAGGCAGGTGGATCACCTGAGCTCAGGAGTTCAAAACCAGCCTGGCCAAAATTGTGAAACCCCCTCTCTACTAAAAATACAAAATTAGCTGGGCATGGTGGCGCATGCCTGTAATCCCAGCTACTTGGGAAGCTGAGGCAGGAGAATCACTGGAACCCAGGGGGCTGAGGTTGCAGTGAGCTGAGGTGGCACCACTGCACTCCAGCCTGGGCAACAGACTGAGACTCCATCTCAAAAAATCAAAAAGGCGCAGTGGCTCATGCCTGTTGTCCCAGCACTTTGGGAGTCTGAGGCAGGAGGATCACTTGAGCCCAGGAGTTCGACACAAGCCTGAGCAACATAGTGAGACCCCATCTCTACAAGAAGTTTTTTTAAATTATTCGGGCATGGTGGCACGCACCTGTAGTCCCAGCTACTCAGGAGGCTGAGGTGAGAGGATTGCTTGAGTCCAGGAGTTCGAGGCTGCAGTGAGCTATAGTCAAACCACTGAACTCCAGCCTGGGAAAGACTCTGTCTCCAAATAAAAACGAGGAAATTTACACATAGACGTGCACACAGACAGGATGGTGTGTGAGGTGGAGGCAGAGATCAGGGTGAGCCCACTACAAGCAAGGATCACCAAGGATCACCAGCCACCACTAGGACCCAGGAGAGGCCTGGGACAGATTCTGAGGTGGACCCAGCCCTGCCTACACGTCCCTGTCTGACTCCTGGCCTCTGGAACTATGGAGAATAAATATCTGTTGTTGAAGCTGTCTGGTCTGTGCAGCTTTCTTACCAAAGCCCTAGGAAACAAGTCAATTTCGTGTGGCTAGACCAGAGGACAGCAGTGTCAGGGTGACCTAAAATGCATTCCGTCTAATTCAGTCTGAAAGTCAAAATCATATCACCCAACCCTCAGGTCCCCAAACTGTCTGGGTGAAACCTCAGCCCCTGCAGTCATGCCTTGCGGGTCATAACGCACCCGACCCTTGGGCTCAGGGATTAAGTAGGAGGAAAATTCACATTCCCAAAAGCAGGAGCTGCCTCGGGCTTTTCTGAACCAAAGCAGAACGTCGCGCCTGCGGGGAGACCTGCTCTCCTGCGCCTGCGTGTGTGCAGGCGGTCATGTCTGTCTCGGGGTTGAGTGTCCCTCGGGGGCGGGCTGTGCATCCATGTGTGACTGACTCAAGGACGTGTCTGTGAAGCGTGTGACAGAAGCCCTGGGGTTCCGTGCTGTGGCCAGAGCATGGACAGGAATTTCCATGTGTGTGTGTGCACGTGTGTGAGCAGGCGTGTGCGTGTGTTGTGCACGTGTGCATGCGTGTTCATAGTCATATGTGCACGTGCGTGCGTGCGTGCATTGCATATGTGCTTGTGTGCACGTGTGTATGTGTGATGCATGCGTGTTCATAGGCATATATGTGCATGTGTGTGCGTGTATTGTGTATGTGCTTGTGTGCACGTGTGCATGTGTGATGCATGCGTGTTCATAGGCATATATGTGCATGTGTGTGTATTGCGTATGTGCTTGTGTGCACGTGTGCATGTGTGATGCATGCGTGTTCATAGGCATATATGTGCATGTGTGTGTGCATTGCGTATGTGCTTGTGTGCATGTGCATGTATTGTGCGTATAGGTGAGTGTGTTTATGTGCATGTACGGTGCATGTGTGTGCATGTGCGTGTGTAGTGCATGTGTTCGTGTGCGTGTGTGTGCATGTCAGCATGTATTTGCACATGTGCATGTCTGTGCACATATGCGCACGTGTGCATGTGTGTGCGCATATGTGTGCATGTATTGTGTGCATGAGTGTGCGTGATGTGGTGCGTGTGCTCACATGCATATATTGTGCAGTGCTCATGTACATTTGCACGTGTGTGTATATGCATGTATTATGCCCGTGTGTGTGTGCATGTATAGTGCATGTGCGTGTATGTGTGCATTGAGTGTGTGCATGTGTGTAGTGCATGTGTGTGTGTGTCTGGGGTCCTGGCCAGACAAATGCTGTGGGTCTGTGTCTTGCTGCAATCTGACCACAAAAGGATGAAAGGTCAAGTTCAAAGCCGTGCTGGGCACACACAGGCCCATTCAAAAGCTGGGACGCCTGCTTCCTGCTCGGATGAGGGTCCCCGGATCAGCACGTGGGAAGGGTGAAGGGGGCGGTGGCGCGCACCTCCTGGTTGTTCTCCTCCAGGCACTGGTCGTATTCGCTCAGAGAGGCCAGGTAGATGAGGGCAATCACGTTCTCGAAACAATGGATCCATTTCTTACGCTCTGACTTCTGACCTCCGACGTCCACGATCCTACAGGGAACCGGGGCGCCCCCTTTCAGAGCTCAGGACCCTGCTCCGTGACACCCCTGACCCCCGTCACGCCTGGGATATGCCAAGATCAATAATGGCAGCAGCAAGAACAGATGCCAGCCTCTGGTGGATGTGCCATGTCATTCACGCGAGGCAGGGATGACTCTTCACTCCCGTTTTACAGATGAGGAGACTGAGACGCAGGGAGGAGAGGGGACTTTCCCAGGCTTCTACTGTGCTGGGCTGCCTGCCTTCCACCCCCACATTAGAGGGCAGCAGGTCGAACAGATCTAGGATGTGCCCTGGTGTTGGTTGGGGGACCCAGCAAGGGAAATTACCAAAGATCTCCAACACTCAGTTTTCCCATCTGTGCCATGGGGGCTCCTGTGCTCAGCCTGGCCATGGGAGTGTCCAGTGGCCACACAGATGGGAATGAGGGCGGTTCCCAGAGCACACGTCCTCTCCTCCATCTGTGGCTCAGCCCCACACACGGCAACAAAAGCCCGAGCCCTGCCCCCACCTTCCTGTTGTCTCTCTTCTGAGAAATGTGGGTCACTGATAACCATCTGTGCGTCATTTCCCTGGGGATGCAACCGTTACTCAGGAAGTGCCAGAGCGGAGGCTTTGGACGAGCCCGGGCCTGAAGCAAGAGGGGACTTGCCCCATTGCACAGGAGGGGAAACCGAGACCGGTGATTAAGCTGTTGGGCTACCGCTGGCATATGTGTCTCCTGATCCCTGAGACCTGCTCCCCCCATGTGTTCTCAGAGTCCCTCAAACCCCACATCCAGAACCAGAAAGGGGCGAGCGGCTGTCGAGAGGGGGCTCTGAGACAGGAGTGGGGTCAGCAACTGGCCAGTTGGGTACCGTGGGCGTCACCTCCCATCTCGGGACTGTCCTCCGAGCCCTTACTCCATTCATCTGCCTCAATCCTGGGCCATACCCGAAAACCGCCTCCTGGGCCCAGAATTCCCTCTGTGATTCCCCAGCCTCTACCTTCACTCCTGAACTTTTACCCAACCACCCAGCCATTCATCCATTCATTCACTCGTCTACCCACCCACCCACCTATCCATTCACTCATCCATCCATCCATCATCCACCCACCTCTCCACCCATTTACTCAATCCACCCATCCACCCACCCATCCACTCATCCATCTATCCATCACCCACCTGTTCATTCATTTACGCAATCCACCCACCTCCCCACCCTCCCACCCACCCACCCCTCCACCCACCCATCCATCTATCCATTCACTCATCCATCCATCTATCCATCTACCCATCTATCCATCCATCCATCATCCACCCACCTGTCCACCCATTTACTCAGTCCACCCATCCACCCACCCATCCACTCATCCATCTATC
>CM052668.1:2070941-2096271 GCA_028533165.1 Leontopithecus rosalia | reverse complement strand
GTTATACAATATATAAAATATATATATTATACAATATATACAAAATAGATACATATACAATATATATAAAATAGATACATATATTATACTATATATAAAATAGATACATATACAGTATATATAAAATAGATATATATTATGTAATATATATAAAATATGTAAAATATATATTATATAAAATATATAAGATATATAAAATATATATTATATACATTATGTAATATATATAAAATATGTAAAATAGATATTATATATTATGTAATATATATAAAATAGATATTTTATATTTTATGTAATATATATATTTTATGTAATACATATAAAATAGATATTTTATATATATTACATAATATATATATATATTTTTTTTTTTCCGAGACAGAGTCTCGCTCTGTCACCCAGGCTCACTGCAACCTCCGCCTCCTGGGTACAAGTGATTCTCCTGCCTCAGCCTCCCGAGTAGCTGGGACTACAGGCACCTCTGGCTAATTTTTGTATTTTTAGTACACAGGGTTTCACAATGCTGGTCAGGCTGGTCTTGAACTCCTGACCTCATGATCCACCTGCCTCGGCCTCCCAAAGTGCTGGGATTATAGGCATGAGCCACCGAGCCCAAACTGTAGAAAATATTTCTTTCAGAAAATGCATAAAACCTGAATGTATCACCTAATAAACTGTTGCAAAGCTAGTGTGCACAGGATCCACTGAGACCAAGAGTAAGGACATTATCAGGCCGGGTGCGGTGGCTCATGCCTGTAATCCCAGCACTTTGGGAAACTGAGGCGGTCGGATCACCTGAGGTCAGGAGTTCGAGACCAGCCTGGCCAACATGGTGAAACCCTGTCTCTATTAGAAATACAAAACTTAGCCAGGTGTGGTGTGTGGTGGTGCGTGTATGTAATCCCAGCTACTTAGGAAGCTGGGGCACGAGGTTGCAGTGAGCTGAGATAACGCCATTGCACTCCAACCTGGGCAACAGAGTGAGACTCTGTCTCACACACACACACACACACACAAAAGACAGCCGGGCGCGGTGGCTCACGCCTGTAATCCCAGCCCTTTGGGAGGCCGAGGCGGGTGGATCACAAGGTCAAGAGATCGAGACCAGCCTGGCCAACATGGTGAAACCCCGTCTCTACTAACAATATGAGAATTAGCTGGGCATGGTGGCGCGTGCCTGTAATCCCAGCTACTCAGGAGGCTGAGTCAGGAGAATCTCTTGAACCCGGGAGGCAGACGTTGCAGTGAGCTGAGATCAAGCCACTGCACTCCAGCCTGGCAACAGAGCAAGACTCCGTCTCAAATTAAAAAAAGAAAAGACATTATCAGCCCCACAAAGACGCCTAGTATTTGTCCCTGTGGAGATGGCCACCTTGCCCGCAGCAGTAAGTATCATTCTGTCTGCTATGCCATTAACATATTTCCAAGTTTGGGAGGTGTTTTTTGCTAATAAGATTTATTTCGGCTCCACGTTTGCTCACACCTGTAATCAGCACCTTCGGCACTTTGGGAGGCTGAAGTGGGACCACTGCTTGAACCCAGGAGTTCGAGACCAGCCTGGGCATCATAGTGAGACCTCACTTCTTTCTTTTTTTGGGGGGGAACGCAGTTTCATTCTTGTCGCCCAGGCTGGAGTCCAATGGCACAGTCTTGGCTCACTGCAACCTCCGCCTCCTGGTGAGACGCTATTTCTTTTTTTTTTTTTTTTTTTTTTTTGAGACGGAGTTTCACTCGTTACCCAGGCTGGAGTGCAATGGCACGATCTCGGCTCACCGCAACCTCTGCTTCCTGGGTTCAGGCAATTCTCCTGCCTCAGCCTCCGGAGTAGCTGGGATTACAGGCTCGCACCACCATGCCCAGCTAATTTTTTGTATTTTTAGTAGAGACGGGGTTTCACCATGTTGACCAGGATGGTCTCGATCTCTTGACCTCGTGATCCACCCGCCTCGGCCTCCCACAGTGCTGGGATTACAGGCTTGAGCCACCGCGCCCGGCCTGAGACGCTATTTCTAAAAAAAACGCAAATTAGCCAGGGGTGGTGGCTCTTGCCTGTGGTCTCAGCTACTCTGCAGGCCGAGGTGGGATTGCTTGGCCAGGGAGGTTGTGGCTCCAGTGAGCTATGATGGAACCACTGCACTCCAGCCTGGGTGACAGAGTGGTGCGCTGGGCTCAGAAAAAAAAAAAAGGATTTCTTTTGTTTTTAATTGTTTAAATGTATGTTTATGTAGCATTATATTTACTTTCAATTTTTTCTTCTTTTTCTTTTTTCTTTTTTGAGACAGAGCTTCACTTTTGTTGCCCAGGCTGGACTGCAGTGGTGTAATCTCAGCTCACCGCAACTTCTGCCTTCCGGGTTCAAGCGATTCTCCTGCCTCAGCCTCCACAATAGCTGCAGTTGCAGGCGCGCGCCACCACCCCTGGCTAATTTTGTATTTTTAGTAGAGATGGGTTTCTCCCTGTTGGTCAGGCTGGTCTCGAGCTTCCGACCCCAGGTGATCCACCTGCCTCGGCCTCCCAAAGTGTTGGGATTACAGGCGTGAGGCACCGCGCCCGGCCGGACTTTTTAAGTCCTAAAAATCATGGTAAATTTTTGCCAGCTTTGAACTTTATGCAAACAGAATTACATAAAATGAATTCGGGTGCATCTGGCTTCGATCATTTAACATGGTGTGTGTGATGAAGTCATACCAGGTTCATTAACACTGATTGTCATAGACTGTTCCTCTGGGTGAATAAGCTACAATCTACACATCCATTCTACCATTGACGGGCATTTGGTTCGATTTCAGTTTGGGTCCGTGATGGAGAGGATAGCCATGGACATTGGGCACACGTCTTGTGATTATGTGTATGGCTTTCTGCGAGTCAATATCCAGTGGTAGAATTGCTGGATTATAAAGTATTTTCTAGATATTAACCATCTTTTGCCAAAGTGCGTGGACCAATTTACACTTCTAACAGCTCCAAGTTTTTTTCTTTGTTTCTGTTTTGAGACAGTCTTGCTGTGTCACCCAGGCTGGAGTGCAGTGGCGCGATCTCGGCTCACCGCAACCTCCACCTCCCAGGTTCAAGCAATTCTCCTACCTCAGCCTCCCGTGTAGCTGGGATTACAGGTGCCCGCCACCACACCTGGCTAATTTTTTTCTTTTTTGTATTTTTAGTAGAGATGGGGTTTCACTATGTTGGCCAGGCTGGTCTCGAACTCCTGACCTTGTGATCTGCCTGCCTTGGCCTCCCAAAGTGCTGGAGTTACAGGTGTGAGCCACCGCACCTGGTCAACTCCAAGTTTATCTTTTTTTTTTAAGAGTCGAACTCTGTTGCCCAGGATGGAGTGTAATGGCCTCTGCCTCCCGAGCTCAAGCGATTCTGCTGCATCAGCCTCCTGAGTAGCTGGGACTTCAGGCGTCCGCCACCATGCCTGGCTAATTTTTGTATTTCTGGTAGAGACAGAGTTTCACCATATTGACCAGGCTGGTCTCAAACTCCTGACCTCAAGTGATCCACCCGCCTCAGCCTCCCAAAGTGCTGGGATTACAGGCGTGAGCCACTGCGCCCGGCTAATTTTTGTATTTTTAGTAGACAGATATGAGTCACCACACCCAGGCTATTTATTTATTTTGAGGATTCTCACTCTGTCTCCCAGGCTCGAGTGCAACAGCACGATCTTGGCTCACTGCAACCTTCGCCTCCCAGGTTCAAGCAACAATTTGCGCGTCAGGCTCCCAAGTAGCTGGGACTTACAGGCATGCACCACACCTTGCTAATTTTTTGAATTTTTAGTAGAGATGTCGGGTTCACCAATTTGGCCAGGTTGGTCTCGAACTCCTGACCTCAAATCATCTGCCCGCCTGGACCTCCCAAAGCGCTGAAATGACAGGTGTGAGCAACCGCACCCCACCTTTTCGGAATTTTTAAACGGGGGCCCTATTTTTTCATTTAGCTCCAGGCCGTACCGATTCTGCAGAGGGTGCTGGAGCTGCCTGCCCGGCTGACCAGGCTGGGGCTGGCGTCAAGACCTGGAAAGAGCCGCCCAGCCGTCAGGGCAAGGTGCCTCAGGCAAGACATTCACCTTCTGTGCCTGTTTCTTTGAGGATGGGCAGGGGACTAGGGGAAGGCAAGGAGCTGTGTGGGGCGACACCTGCTGGCCACTGGGGGCACAACATGCACCTGTGACATCCACGCCAGGCCCAGCTCCCCCCAGCGCTCAACGCCCCTTGGCTGACTCCTCCACCTCTGCTTCTGCCACCTGGTCCACCCCATCATTGCCACCTGGTCCACCTCCCATCATTGCCACCTGGTCCACCATCATTGCTGCCTGCAGGAGCCCAGTCTCCTGGCTCCCGCCCTTGCCCACCTTTCCTCCCCACGGCAGCCACCAGAAGGCACCTATGAGCACCTAAGTCAGGTCCTGTCCCTGCTCCATCCGCAGCCCTCCAAGGCTTCCACCTTCCTCTGAGGGTAAAAGCCCCGTCCCTTCTCTGCCCTCCACCCCTTCCTCTCTTCTCCTCCCTCTGTGCCAGCCACACAGGCTTCCTCGCTGTTCCTCCAACACACCAGGCGTGGTCCTGCCCCAAGGCCTCACAGGCCGTGCCTCTGCCTGGCTCCCCCTCAGGCCCCAGCATGGCTCCCTCCCTTCCTGTCTCCCAGGATGCTAATCACATATTTCTCAGGCCTTTCCTAAACAGCCTGCCAGAAACAGCCACCATCGGCTGGGTGCGGTGGCTCACGTCTGCAATCCCAGCACTTTCAGAGGCCAAGGTGGGCGGACCACAAGGTCAGGAGTTCGAGACCAGCCTGGTCAACATGGTGAAACCCCATCTCTACTAAAAATACAAAAAAAAAAAAATAGCTGGGTGTGGTGGCGCAGGCACCCGTAGTCCCAGCTACTCAGGAGTCTGAAGCAGGAGAACAGCTTGAACCTGAGAGGCAGAGGTTGCAGTGAGCTGAGAACGCACCACTGTACTCCAGCCTGGGTGACAGAGTGAGACTCCATCTCAAAAATAAAAGAGCCATCATCTCCCCCTCCGGTCTCACTTCCCTGCTCCATTTCTCTTCCTAGATGAAATCAAGGTCTCAGTGCCACCTTCTCCGCCGTACTGGAGCATCTTGTGCAGCGTCGGGCACAGCAAAGGTCCTCGAGGGCCATCTGACCGACAGGCCTATCAGACTCAATGAAACCGAAAGAGGATGTGGGGAAATCACACCCCTCGTGCACAGCTGCCATGGAGAACAGTCGGGCGGCTCCCCAAAAAATTAAAATAGAAGGAGCGGGGCCGGGTGCGGTGGCTCACGCCCGTAATCCCAGCACTTTGGGGGAAGGCCAAGGCGGGCAGATCACAAGGTCAGGAGATTGAAACCAGCCTGGTCAACATGGTGAAACCCCGTCTCTACTAAAAATAAAAATAAAAAAATTAGCCAGGCGTGGTGGCGCATGCATGTGGTCCCAGCTACTCTGGAGGCTGAGGCAGGAGAATCGCTTGAACCCGGGAGGTGGAGGTTGCAGTGAGCTAAGATCGCGCCACTGCGCTCCGGCCTGGCGACAGAGCAAGACTCCATCTCAAAAAAAAAAAAAAAAAAAAAAACAGGAGCAGAGGGCCCAGCATGCTACCTCTGGATGCACACCCAGGACTGACAGCAGGGACTCAACGCAGAAGCTTGTGCACGCAGGGACACAGTGGCCCAATTCCCAAAAGCCATAAGGTAGAGGCCATCCGGACAGACATCCATCAACGACGGACAGATCAACACAGCACGGCCCACCTACACAGCGGAGTATTACTGAGCCGTGAAAAGGGAAGCTGGACACAGGCTGCAGTGTGGATGCATCTTGAGAACCCCAGGCTCAGTGAGAGATACCAGAGACACAGGACACGCCCCATGGGGTTCCACTCCTAGGAGGTCCCTAGAGCCATCAGACTCACAAAGACGGAGAGTAGGATGGGGGAGTGTCGGGGGCGGGGAGTGTTCCACAGGGTGTTTCAGTTTGGGAAGAGAAGGTTCTGGAGAGGATGTGGTGATGGCTGCACAACTGCGTGTGTGCACTGAATGCCACTCAGCTCTGCGCTTAGACGTCTGCTATCTGTATTTTGCCATTCACTTTTCTCCAAAAGGAAAAAATAACTGAAGGAAGACTTGCAGAGGTCCCACGTCCGCAGCTTACAGAAACGGAGGCCGGGAGGGCAGGACTTCCCCACAGGTGCCCTGGACGGTGGGCCGGCCCAGGACCTGGGCTCCTCCCCATCTCACTCCCTAGTCCCCCAAACAAGGCGGCATGTTCCAGTGGGGTTGCTGCGCCCTGGTGCTACTGAAATGAACCTGAAGCCCGGGATCAAACAAGATGATGGCGGAGAGGCCCCGGGACACCGTTCAGATGCGGCCAGGAGGCTCTCCCAGGGGCAGGCAGCGCCCGGGGGCCGGGCCTCTGCACACTCACCCCCAACCCTCTTGGAAGGGCAACAGGAAATTAACCAGAAGGGGGGCGCCAGCATTTAGGAACAAAATTTATTCCAATTTAAAACAGAGTTCATTTCAGGAGAAAGATATGAAAAGTCGACTTCCATCAGTGTCTGGAGGAAGGGTCAGGGCCGGTGGCCACGGGAGGTGACGCTGAGCCGCGCCTCAGCCCCTCCTCCCATTCCCCCAATGCGCACAACACATGCATTTCAAATGGTAAAAGGTTTAAAAACAGCATTGTATAGAATATTCTTTTTTAAATAGATTAAGGTTGAAATTGTCTGAAATCAGGACTGTGTAATATACAAGTATCACCGGGTCCTGTCCACCAGGCCGGCCGCAGGACCCGCTGCCACCACTGGGGGACATTGGCACGGGGACGCCCCTCTGGAGGAGCCAGGGGACCCAGGGCGTGGGTCTTGCGGTGGCCGGAGACTGCTACCTGGGCGTGACGTGGTCGGAGGTGGTCAGCACTCAGGAGAGTGAGTTGGCAGGTGAGTCACCAAGGTAAAACACCCCACACGTGGCCCCACACGTGGCAAGGGTGGGGGTCAGCTGCCCCTTCCCCAACCCGAGGGTGTCAATGGCACGAGAACCACTGCCTGGGTCTCTACTGGGGCAGGCACCCCTGCCCCGGGCCTGCAACACCCACCTCCGCTTTTTTGGGGGGAGGGGATCAGGCACTCAGACCCGGAGGACCCAGGCCAAGACACTTTGGCGGCCCCAGCCTGGCTCCGGGATGCTTGGCACGGTCCCTCCCCGGGAAAAGCCAACACTCAGTCCAGTGGCATCCCAGCCCAAGTACTGGGCAACTGAACCCTCAGGCCAGTTCCGGGTCCCTCGTGCGACCTGGGCCTTCAGAGATGCCACAAGCCCAGGCCCCAGAGGAGTCCACTTCGGGAATGGGTGTAGCGACTCTGCCAGGGGTGGCCCCATCTGCTCCCCAGGGCACTGCCGGAGCTCAGCACCCGCCATGGGGCTTCTGGCAGCAGAAGCTGCGTCTACCCCTTAGGTAGACGCTTGGCACAAACAAGGCTCTTCTGGGAGACAAAGAGGAAAGGCGGCAAGGGGAAGCTGCGGGTCCCGCCGGCCCTCCTCCCCTGGGGCTCATCACCAGAAACGCAGCTGCCCTGACTTGCATGCACCCCCTCCGCAGGGCTCCCCTGCTTCTCCCCCCAGAAGCCAGCAGACAGCCCTGCGGACAAGGAGGCCGGGCAGTCCTGACAGCGGCGGGCAGGAACTGCTGGTCAGGGTGCTCTTACTTTGGGCTGTTTCTTTTGTCATCTGTCACGGCTAGAAGCCGCGGGGCGGAGTCCGCCTCAGGCAGGAAAGGCAGCGCGGGCGGGCGATCCACCCCTGGGCCGGCTGTGCCAGCCCCGCCCCACACAGCACTGTAGTGTTCAGTCAACAGGAGGGGAAAGGCTGCCTCCCAAAACAGTCCCTTGCTCCACAGCTTCGAAGTCTCCGGGGAGAACCAGCCTCGGTGCCTTAGTGCCTAAAAGGACCCCAGGAGGACCCCGGGCTGTGGCTCAGTGCGGGTGGCCTGGCGGGCTCCCCCTCGGGCCAGGGCCGTGGCCAGCCGGGCTGGGAAGCTGCCCGGGCCGGTGCCTGCCGCCACCTTCCCCTGGCCCTGGCCAAAGTGCGAGTGCTGGTCCCCGCCCCCGGGGGTGGCACGGGGGGACAGGCACAAGTGCTTGGGACGCCACACATGGAGCTGCCAGCCACGTCCCTCTCTGCCTCTCGGGTACACACCTGAGAATATTCTGTGAAAGTCCCCACCCCACCCTCACTGTTTCCAAATTGGTGACAACACAAAGCTGAACGAAATGAAAAGAAATGCCCCAGCCAGGTGGCCTTTCTCCCGGAGTCACCAGGCCGTCCCTCCAGTCACCCAGCCCACGTGGGCTGCAGTGAGGTGCCCTCCAGCCGGGGCAGGGCAGGGCGGCCCCAAGCGGCCGACGCTGGCCCTGGCGACACAGCCTGGAGGAGCCCTGAGCCCCCATGGCTCCAGCCCAGGGACCCTTCCCAGCCTCTGCAGAGACGGGCGACCTGGCCATGAGGGAGCCCAGGGTGTTTCTACAACCTGTGCAGTCAGGCGTTCTTTTTCCTCAAAAAAAAAGAAAAAAGGTTAGGCACTTCCCAGGGTGGGCGACTGAGGGAGCCCCCCACCCCCTCTTCAGGGGTCCAGTGGGCAAAACACAGCATTGAGTCGTGAGGAGGGAGGCGCACTGGGCGTCAATAACTTAAAAAGGGGGAAAACGTCAGTCTCCGAGTCTCCACACCTTTCGTGACGAGGAAGAGGCGGGAAGAGAAAAAAAAGCAGGCGGGTGGGAAGGACAGCCACGGGGCGGGGACGGGACGGGGCCGGTGGGAAGGACAGCCGCGGGGCGGGGACGGGACGGGCCGGTGGGAAGGACAGCCGCGGGGCGGGGACGGGACGGGCCGGTGGGAAGGACAGCCGCGGGGCGGGGACGGGGCGGGGCCCCCACGCGGGCTGCCAGGGGCTCAGCAAGGCCCAGAGTCGCTGGGGGCACGGGGCGCAGGTGTG
Organism: Leontopithecus rosalia; assembly: GCA_028533165.1. Lineage (NCBI taxonomy): Eukaryota > Metazoa > Chordata > Mammalia > Primates > Cebidae > Leontopithecus > Leontopithecus rosalia. The sequence goes on along the minus strand of CM052668.1, from coordinate 2,087,270 downwards.
TTCCATGTTTCGTAGGGTTTTTTTCTTTTTCTTTTTTGTTTTTTTAGAAAAAAGCGAGCCATAAGTCAAGGCCAGAAAAAGGCCGCCTTTGCCGCTGACAAAAGGTGAGAAGACGCACGCGGTGCACGGAAAGACGCACATCCCCCGATACTGTGAAATAAAAACCATGTTAAAAATACGAAAAAAACTCCTCCCGCGGGCAGCGGCCCCGGCCTGGGCTCGGCAGCGCTCCCGCCCGGCCGGCGCGGGCTCCGCGGAACGAAGGCTGTCCCTGCCCTGTCTCCGCCGTCTCCCTGGGCCGGGCGCCGTCAGACCAGGTTGTACTCCTTGAGGTTAAGCTGCAGGATGGTGTCCTTCACAGCGGCGAACACGAAGCGGATGTTCTCCGTGTCGGTGGCGCACGTGAAGTGCGAGTAGATGATCTTGTCGCTGTCGGGGTTCAGGTCCACGAACATCTTCAGGATGAACTCCCGAGCCGCCTGGGCATCCCGCTGGGGCCCTGGGGAGGTGGAAGGGGAGGCTGTGCCCCAGCCCGGCCCAGGGCAAAGGACACCCGGGCCCTTCTCACTCTCGGGGGCCCGGCTCCACCCCATCCCAGAGCCCACTGTGCGCCCGGCGGGCAGCAGCTGCCTCCCGCCAGGGCACTGCTCTCACGGCCCGGGCCTCTGCCCTGCAGCTCTGCAACCCCCACTGTGCCCTCTGCTCACCCTCCACCAGCCTCTACCCACTCAGCTCCACAGCCACAGCCTTCCAGACTCCTGAACGGCTGCCCTGTGAGGGCCCAGGGTCAGAGGAGGCCCCCAGGGCTGGGCACAGAGCCCACAGAGCAGGAACAGCGGCCCCCACCCACCCACAGTGCCCGCTGCAGGAGGGGCCTGGGAGATATCCCAAAGGCTCCAGCAAGGGTGATGTTTCCCACCCACCACCCCTGCTCCACCACCACCCTGAACTCCTGCCTGCTGGATGGAAAGGCCCTGGGGGTGTCCAGGAGGCTGCCTGGGGCTGGCAGGATAGGGTCCCATATCCAGGGCCTGGGCTTCCTCCTGCCAGGGCTCCCTGAGCCCATAGGACAAGCTGCCAGGCAGGGGCCACGTGCGGCCGGAGCAGGGGCAATAGGGGCAGCAGGGCCGAGGCCACACCATGTGCCAGACCCCTCCCTCCCGCTGCCCCTCCGGAAAATGACACCCGAGACCCGAGACCCACAGGAGGAGCACTGAGCTGGATGGAAACGAAGGTGCCAGAGCCGCTGGGGCCTCACTGTGCCCGGCAGTAACAGCTCTGGGTGGCGACAGCGCCACCGCACCACTGACCACACAGGCAAGGGCAGACCCGCCCTGGCCGCCACCCCAGGCCCAGGGGGAGCTGGGTGTGTGGAGACCCCAGTGCGCAGATGCCCTGACACAGCCCGTGAGGCCGGGGCCATGGAGGGAAGGAGGGCTCCAGGGGGGCACTAGACACAGAAGAGGACACAGGGGCTACCCCCAAGGTCCCCACAGGGCCGTGCTGGCAGTGTGCACAGAGCATTCCTGTGAGACGCCTTCCGTGGGGATTCCTCATACAGAATACCCCACACAACTGCCCCATACCAGACCCACCGATACGAGACTTCTGTCCCACGGTGCCCTCCTTGTACAAGTACCCTCCCACCCGAGATCCCCCAACCCGAGACCCCTCCCAGCTGAGATCTCCCTGCCTCACAGACTCCTCCAATGGGTATGGGACACCCACGATGGAGAACTCATTCCCGTACAGGAACCCCCTCATGAGACCTGAGACCTCCCTCCCTGAGCCCCCTCCCTCCCATGGGGCCCCGCCCACCAGCCCAGCCTGGCCTCCGGCCGCACCGTCAAACTCGGGGAAGTAGTCCACCAGGTGTGAGTAGAGGATCTTATCCTCCAGCAGGTCCTTCTTGTTGAGGAAGAGGATGACGGAGGAGTTCTGGAACCAGGGGTAGGTGATGATGGTCCGGAATAGGGCTTTGCTCTCCTCCATCCGGTTCTGTGGAAGCGAAGGCAGCGGGGGTCAGAGCGGGCGGGGAAGGCCGGGCCCCCACGCTGGCCCCGCTCAGGGTGGCACCCACCTCGTTGTCCGACTCCACCAGGACTTGGTCGTATTCGCTGAGGGCGACGAGGAACATGATGGACGTGACGTTCTCGAAGCAGTGGATCCACTTCCTCCGCTCTGACCGCTGTCCCCCCACGTCCACCATCCTGGAAAGACACGGCACCAGGACTCAGCCACCTGTGGCCCCAAGGCCCAGTCTGCTGTCCAAGGACGGCCCACAGCCAGGTCCCTCCTGCCACACCAGACTGGATGGTGGCTGCCGCACAAGAGCTCCCAATGTTGGAACCATCAACAACGCACCCCGAGAGTGGGCGCACTACCTCCAGGAGTGCCCGCTGCAGGCCCCTCCATCACTGGCAAAGGGGCCCAGAGGCCACAGGGCCCAGGGAAGTGGGTGCTAGGGTGGGGACATGAGAACCCAGGGGATTCTGGGCGCCAGCTGCCACAGGAACCTGCAATGGTGCCCTGGGCCCCTACAGCCGGCGTCTGGATGTCCGACATCACCCTAAGCACAGAGGCGATTCCCCTTGCTGGGGTCAGGGGCGCAGATTTCACCCAGCATCTTTCACAGGAGTCAACATTGATGCCACAGTCACTCCCCACAGTGCCCCATGGTGTGGCAGCTGCAGAGGGCGGAATTGCCGGCCTCCGCCTGGGGAGAAGGGCCGGCGGAGCCCCCACCTCACACAGTGAGAAGCTCAACCCCACACTCAGCCACACACAACAGCGGCAGAAAGAACAGCAGCTGACACGATGTCTGTGGGCAGGCTGTCACAGGAGATTCGCCTCTTTCCACCTGTGACTTTTCTAAGTTTTCTAGAAAGATACAGGCCGGGCACAGTGGCTCACGCCTGTAATCCCAGCACTCTGGGAGGCCAAGGCAGGCAGATCACTTGAGGCTGGGACTTCAAGACCAACCTGACCAACATGGAGAAACCCTGTTTCGACTAAAAATACAAAATTAGCTGAGCGTGGTGGCGCCTAACTGTAATCTCAGCTGCTCAGGAGGCTGAGGCCGGAGAACCGCTGGAACCCAGGAGGTGGAGACCACACCACTGCACTCCAGCCTGGGCAACAAGAGCAAAATTCCATCTCATAAAAAAAGGAAAAAACACAAAGGCAGAATCGGAGAGGCCCCTCAAGCCTCAGCCCCAGGCCCCAGGGAGGGTGGGGTCCCGGAATCTCTGCCCAGGATAACGGGGCTGCCCTGGCATGTGAGCGGCAGATTCCGCCTCGTCCGGTCTGTGGGGCGGGGAAACCAGCAGGCACAGGTGGACCACAGACGTGCCAGGTGACTCTAAGGGACAGGAGGGCCTGCACCAGCAGCTGCAGCCAGGCGGGAGGGCGACGGGAATGCAAGGCCCCCCCTGCACACCTGTGGAGCCTGGCAAGGCTGGGACCCGGGTCCCCAGTGTCTTCTCCCCACCTGAGGGAGCAGGCGCCTCTCCTGGTGCACTGGGGCAATCCCACCAGCCTTCAAGGCCTCCAGACATAGACCAGGCCACCAGCTTCATCCCAGAGCACCTGGGCTGCCCTCTGCCGGCTCGTGGTGGACGGAGGCGGCTGGCAGAGAAACGATGGCAGCGGAGGCACAGGCTCAGGCCAGGGCTCTGCACTCAGCACAGAGGGCACAGCCGGAGAGGCAGCGGCCCAGGAGATCGAGGGGAGGCGGTGAGCTCGGGGAGGGCACAGACATTCCTGACAGATGGCACAGAAGGCCTGCACTGTGAAGAGGCCGGCGTGAGGCTGCAAGGGTCCCTGAGACACGAGGTGGGGAGGGGCATTCATGTCACATCCTGGCCTGTGCCCGGCTGGCCTCAGCTTTATCCTGGGGTCATGGGCCCCATGTAAAGAAAAAAATCCTCGAGTTCTCACAACAATCCACCATCGCCCACGTCCAGAGAGGACGCCACAGCTTCTGAGGCCCAGCGCCTGCTCGGGGCAAGGGAACCACCCCAGGGCTTGGCGTTCCTTGGCCTGAGGCCACATTGCTCCATCCAGCCCTGCCTCTGTCCTCAAGCCGCATCCTCCCTGCCTGCACTGGGAAGCCGGGCTGGAAGGACGGGTGGGGAGAACAGGCGGGCGGCAGGGGCAGCACCTCCGGTGCTGGGATAGGTCTCAGGGCCTCAAGGAAAACCCCACAGACTTCCTGGAACCCTCACAGTGGCCTTGGCAGGGTACCAGCTGGAGAGGCCCTCCAGGACAGAGCCAGCTAGCGCCCCCACACACACTAAAACCTGGGGATCGGGTCTGACCTGGAAACGGTCTGTGCAGATGTCACTGTTTAGGATGGTGCCACACAGAGGTGAGGGGCCCTAGCCAAGGACAGGGTCCTCAGAGAACAGAGGTGACCACACAGGCAAGGAGGACGCCGTGTGACCATGAGGGCAGGGTGGGTAACTTGGTCACAAGTCAAGGAACATCAAGGACATGGCCACCAGCAGGAGCTGGGAGAGGCCTGGGCAGATCCCCTTGGCCTCAGAAGGACCCTGCCCTACCCACACCATCACGTCAGCCTTCTGGCCTCTAGCACTGGGTAAGAATCAGGCCTGCGGTTGAAGCCTCACGCCCCTCACGGGCAGCCAGGACAGGCACACAGCCTTGCTCCTCAGCGGCTCCACAGCAGCCAGGACCTCCGAGCTAGAGACGGTATGCAGGGCCAAGAGCCACACGCTCAGGGCCCACATTCCCAGGGATGGCAGAGTCCAGCAGCTGTGCAGCCTCCCAGCACTGAGGGTCCCCAGGGAGAACGCTGCTCTGCTGACCGGCCGCAGCCACATCGGACCCTGGAGCCCCAGAAGCCCGCTGGGATCTGCAGGGGCAGCCCATGAAGAACAGAATCCATGCCACCCGGCTCCTCCCCAGCCTGGAGCCCCTCCCCTCACAGCCTCCGACCCCATGACCCTCTCCCCTCACAGTCTCTGTCCCCATGACCCCCTCCCTCACAGCCTCCGTCCCTATGACCCTCCTCCTCCAACAGCCTCCGACCCCATGATCCTCCTCCCACAACCTCCGTCCCCATGACCCTCCTCCCACAGCCTCCGTCCCCGTGACCCCCTCCCCTCACAGCCTCTATGCCTATGGCCCCTCCGGCACCCTGCAGCAGGCCCCCAGCCCCACACTCACTCCATCCGGGCCCGGGCCCCTCCCTGTGTGGTGCTGGCTCACACACACTTAGAGATAAACCCTGTCTCCCGACCTGCTCGAACAGCCTGAGGATGAAGACCAATGGCTTTCTGCATTTACTGAGACGAGACGGGGTCTCCCTCGTCACCCAGGCTGGAGTCCATGGTGCGATCATGGCTCACTTCAGCCTTGACCTCCTGGGCTCAAGTGATTCATCCGCCTCAGCCTCCCAAGTAGCTGGGCCCACAGGCACACAGCACCACACCTGGCTAATTTTTAAAATGTTTTTTGTAGAGATGAGGTCTTGCTACGTTGCCCAGGGTGGTCTCAAACTCCTGGACTCAGGCGATCCCCCTGCCTTGGCCTCCGAAAGCACCGGGTGTGCAGGTGTGAGCGGACACTGGGAAAATGAGCGTCTGAGCGTCCCCAGCAGCTGGGGGTCTGCTGTCTGGGGAACGAGGTGCCCTCCCCGCCAGCAGTGGCCAGGCGGTACCTGAAGATGATGTTCTCCAGGTCGAAAGGGTACTCGATGATGCCGGTGGTGGGCACGCGGACCCGCAGCACGTCCTGCTGGGTGGGTAGGTAGCCCAAGGTGGCGATTCGGTCAACATCGGTCAGGTAGCTACAACACGGAGGGGGGACGCTTAGGCTGGCTGCGGGGTGGGGGGACAGGACGGACGGGGACACAGCACGCAAACCAGCAGGGGGACGGGAAGCCACAGGAAGGGTTCGGCCCATGCACCGTGCCACCCGCAGCAGGGTCTGAAGCAGCCGCAGGGAGACCCTGGGGTCAGGTGTGAGCCTCTCAGCTCTATCCGAGCAAGAGGCGTGGGTTCCTCTCTGCGGCCTTGGGGGACAGAAATGACCCAGCACAAGAGAAACTCCCAGGACGAGGACTCCAGCTAGTCTAGGGCCTTGTCCTGGAGCTGCCCAGAGACGGCCACCAAGCAGGAGACCGTGCCCCAGGGCAGGGCACGCATGAGAGCCCGGGCTGCCCCAGGCTTGAGGCTTCACAAGTAAGCGCACAGAGAAGAGTTGCCGCTGCAGAGGCAGCTGCAGAGGCCCCGGCAGATCCCCTCGCCCGTCTCCCTGCTGCTCCCTGCACTTGGGCGCAGCACCCACCACGAGCAGTGAGCCAGCATCTACACAGCGCAGCTACTCAAGTCCGTGCTTGATTCTAGCTTCCTCAGTTGCCCCTCATGCCCTTCCCTGCCCAGCCCCGCAACCCCTCTCTGGGACCCCACACGGCGTTCAGCTGTGGCATCTCCTGAGGCCCTGTGGGCTGTGACAGTTTCCCGTTTCTGATGCCGTGGGCAGTCCGAGTGGGGCACCTCAAGTGGTCTCCCTGGGTGGGGGCTGTAAGAGGCCGGGGAGGCCGCAGGCCTTCTTAGACCTTCCCGGCTCTGCCCAAAGGCCCCGGCATTTGGTTCCAAGTGCTTGGTGATCTGGGCCCTCCCACAGCCCCCCAGAGGCAGGGAACACAGAGAGGACAGGCAGGAGGAGTGGGGGCTGGGCCTGTCCCCGTCCCCGGCCTGCAGAGCATGGAGGGGCAGCAGTGCACAGCCTGCCTCGTGCCTGCAGTCATGGCCCAGCCACCCATCAGCACACAAGTCTCCCCCACCCCAGGCCCCGACGTCAGTCAAGGTCACAGCCAGTCACTGGTGGGAGACGTGGCCTTGGGGGAGATGCCACAGACAGGAGCAAGAGGGGCTGGGTGCATCCACCCCATCCCACGACCCTCCTAGGAGGAGACCACGGGTTGGCAGCAACAGGTCAGGCTCCGGCATCAAGGGCAGCCAGGAGCTCAGTCCCAGCCAGGGAGGGCGGCAGGGCCAGGTGCGCAGGGAGGCCAGGGTTACACCAGAGTCCATGGGCTCCCGCTAAGGTGTCGCCCGTCCCGGTCTGCTCTGGTCCCTCCATCCGGCAAGGTGGCCGGGTCCCACCACGTCCGTGCCTAGGCTGGCGGGCAGGGGGCACCACGGGGGCTACAGAGGGCTTCCCGAAGGGTCCGCAGTGCCAGCCTGCAGCTGCCGTCCCCCTCCCGCAGACGCATGGCCGCACTCACTACTTGGCAGAGTCGGAGAGCTGGTACTCGCGCCTGCGGTCATAGCACTCCTGGATGCCGGGGTCGTCCCACAGGGTCTTGATGGCACTGACGTACTGATGCTCGAACGTGGTCACCTTTTCCACGTCCACCTCCCGGATCAGGAGCGCATTGGCCTGTGAGGGCGGGTGGGAAAGAGGCCAAGGGCTTCAGGGACCACGGAGCCACCGGAAAGCTCGTGATGGCCCCTCTTCCAGGCCTCGCTGGACCAGCAGCATTCTGCAGGCTGCGCGCTCAGGACCACTGACAGTTTCGTGTGAACACGTGTCAGGAAAACACCAGGCCGCCTCGCCATGCGGTTCCTCCCAAAAAGGCCCCACAAGCAAAGCCTCCCAGCGGGGCGGTTTGCAGGGGGCTGGGAGGCCGGGCTTCCGCTGGCTTCTCAGAGGTGGGAGGGGATGGCGTGGGGAACATCACACTTCAAACCCAAGCAAGGGGAGGACCCACGGGAGGGCGGGACAGTGCCAAGCATGACCACAGAACAGACGGGGGCAGGGAGCGGGCGACACCCCAGCACTCACTGCCTGGGATTCTCCAGACACCGGGAGGCGGGAGCCGAGTCACAGGCCACTGCAGCTCCAGACTCGGTTCCCGCCCTGCCTGGCTTCTCTCATGGGTCCGAAAAATGCTTATCAAAGACCATCAAGAGCAGTCACCACACCTGGCGCTGAGGACAGGTGGCCCTGAGCCACTGCACTCAACGGCTGATACCATGCCCAGCGCATGAGCCGCCTCGTCCTCACGGAACCCTGGGCAGTGGGTGTCGGCCTCAGCCTCCCGAGTAGCTGGGCCCACAGGCACGGCACCACGCCTGGCTAATTTTTAAAATGTTTTTTGTAGAGATGAGGTCTTGCTATGTTGCCCAGGGTGGTCTCAAACTCCTGGACTCAGGAGATCCCCTGCCTTGGTCTCTGAAAGCGCCAGGTGTGCAGGTGTGAGCGGACACTGGGAAAATGAGCGTCTGAGCGTCCCCTGCAGCCGCGCGCCTGGTGTCTGGGGAACGAGGTGCCCCTTCTACAGGTTTGCTGCCCCATCTACAAAAGAAGGCTGACCAAACACACACACACACACACACACACACACACCACACAGGTTCACACACGTGCTCACACACACACCCCCTTCAGGGGCAGATGTTGGGAAGGCTATTTGCCTTCTGCTGCTCCGAGTGCCTGTCCCGGGGCACACAGGACTACACAACCAGCCACTGGGGAGGGGACCCAGTGGGTGGGACCCAAGATGGGGAAGAAGGGAGTCCTGCCCTGGGCTCTGAGAGCCATGGGGCCCTCCCAGGGCCCCCAGAGTGGGGACTCTGCCCTTGTTATCCCCTGTGAACAACGCTCCCTGGCCCCAACTCCAGCTTCAGCTCTCCCCTCGCCCTGCCCCCACCCTCTCGGGGGACTTGGAAAAAGAGACACAAACCCCAAAAATCCCACTCCCTGGAAACTTCCAGATTCAGGACCAGCAATCTACTTCTTAAGAGGGCCAGAGAGCATGCCCAGCTTTGCCGACCACACGGACGGCCTCCAGCACTCAGCTCTGCCGCAGCTGCCAAAGCGCCACAGGCAACATGGCAGAAATGGGCATGTGCCAATAAAACTTTATCGACAACATCAGTCTGCAGCTTGCAGGTGCCTGTTTCAGATGCTGATGGAATCTAAGCCCACATGTGAACCTGGACTCTCAGAGAGGCCACCGCTGGAAGGGATCACAGCAGAGGCAGGGCAAGTGGTAAACTGAGATCCAAAAGCAACAGACCCACCCAGGAAAACAGGGCTACTACAAAGGTAGGATCAGTGGCCCCGTGGCTGGAAGGGCCCAGAGAGACCACTGGCAGGAACCACGGTGGCACGGCTGCTGGGCCTGCCCCTAAGGTGGCCACGGGGGAGGCTTCTCAGAGGGCAATTCCAGAGTCACCCTAGACCCAGCGATTCCGCTACCGGGGGTACAACCGAGGGAAGGCAGCACACTGTCCGCACACATACACGTCCACAGACGGTCACAGCAGCTCCGTTCCCAACCGCCCACACCGGAACACGCTCAAACATCCACCAGGGAATAAGTGGGCAAACACTGGTCCCTCCACGCACTGAACGGGACTCAGCCATGAACAGGGACAGGGTTCGGAGGCCGGTCGCTGCGCAGATGCGCCCTGAGGACGCCACGCTCAGTGAGAGCCGCCAGACGAAGGCCACGCTGTGTGACCCCATTCCTATGAAATGGCCAGGACAGGCCCATCCACAGAGGCAGGAAGGGGATGTGTGGGTGCCGGGCTGGGGGACGGGCTGGGGCGTGACGGCCGATGGGGACGGGGCTTCCTTTGGAACGTTCTGGAATCAGGCAGTGGTGGTGGCTGCACTACTATGTAAATATGTCGAGAGCCGCCAGCTTAGACACTCGAAGCAAGTGACGTGCACAGAATGTGGATTAGGGCTCGATAAAGTTACTAGAAACAGGGCATCAAACCACCTCTACTTTGTTAAAAAAAAAAGGGGGGGGGGAACTAGGGCGAAGGCCAGGCACAGTGGCTCATACCTGTCATCCCAGCACTTTGAGAGGCCAAAGCAGGAGGACTGCCTGAGCCCAGGAGTTCAAGACCAGCCTGGGCAACAAGGTCAAAGCCCATCTCTACAAAAAACACGACAGCCAGCTGGGCGTGGTGACGCACTGCAGGGGAGGCTGAGGTGGGATCACCTGAGCGCAGGGGTCCAGGCTGCCATGAGCCTTGACCGCTCCACTGCACTCCAGCCTGGGTGACAGAGCGAGACCGCTTCAACGAATAAAAACCCCAGGTGTCCAGCGGGGAAGGCCCGGCAACCAGGGGCTCGTGCTGCTTGTTCCCGAGGCGCCCCGGCGAGCAGCTCACCTCAAAGGCCTCAGCTTCCCCACCCGCAGGGTGCAGCGCCCACAGAGACTTGGGGGGAAGTGGAGGGCTGGGCCAGGCGATGCCCATCTTAGCTCTCAGTTGCCCCCGGGAAGGCAGCGGTGGCTGTTTCCACGTCCACGACAGGAACGGACAGATGCGTAGGGTAACCGGGCCGGCCAGGACCCCGCACAGCCCCAGCCTGGCAGGCCGGCCGCACACACCACCAGCCCAGCGCTGCCCAGTGCCAGCCATGGCTGCCCAGGTGCACTCCCCCCACGCCTGTGGCTCACCTTGTTCTGCTCATACTTGTAGAGGATCTTGAGCGTCTCCATGGCGCGGATCATGGCCTGCATGGCGGTGAAGATGTTCTGGTAGACGAGCTTGGTGAAGCCGCGCTTGTCCTCCTCGGAGTAGCCGGCGCCATGGATGATGCGCATCTGCTTGATGAAGGTGCTCTTCCCGCTCTCGCCCGTGCCTGCGGGACGGGCACGGGACGGTGGGCGGAGCCGGGGCCTGGCTCTCCTGCCGCCGCCCTCCCACCCACACCCCGCTGCACTGCGCGCCCAGCACAGAAGTCAAGGTGCGTGAGGCTGACCGTCTCCACCAGACGCCGCGGCCCCGACGCCTCAGGAAGCGTTTACAAAGTGCCCTTCCCACCCATCCTCCACCAAGCCAGGGTCTTAGTGGAACCACCTTTTCCAGAAGTTCTGCAAGAACACACTTTCCTAGGGGCCAATAGTTTGGCATTTACACCAAAGACCTCGAGGTCTCAAGCCAAATTAAGCCGCAGGGCACCGGCCCACAGCTGGGACTGTGCCACGCCACCACAGTCACGACAGTTCATGAGCAACAGCCACTGGAGGGACAGCGCACAGACGCAGCGGCAGCGCCCTGCCACGTGGGCTCACCTCAAGGGAATGTCTTAGCACCACCCCGAGGGCTGGGCGCCCCCTTCCCCAGAGCTTTCTCAGCGCCACAGCCGCACCACCCCGTGTGCCAGGCGTCCACAAGGCTCTCCCCTCTCCCTCCTGGTGTTGTGGCGAGGTCAACTAGGACCGCTGTGCCTGCCGTGGGTGGCCCTGAGCACGTCCCTGAACCACTTCGTGCCTCCATGCCAGCCATGACCTTGCCAGTACCCACAGTGCTTCCAGACACGAGCACACTACCGCCCCATCTCAGAGACGGGCGCACTGAGGCTCCCAGGGCCCCAGAGGATCCAGAGGCCCGGCAAGTCAGCCTGGAAAACTGTGGGGAAAGGGGCCAGCAGCCGCTGTCTCTTCACCCCAGCCTCCAGACGAGCCCCCCAGGCATTCTTGGTGACACGGAGTCCTCATTTCAGCCCCTCTCCTACCTCGGCCTCTCACTGCCCGGTAAGTTCCTGGGCAGAGACTCTGCTCCTCCTCCTCCTTCACGCTCACAAGCCGGGTGCCACTGCTGGGTTTTCAATGTGCCCTCAAATCTCTGATGCTCTTTCCTATCAATACTGGAGCCTATTTCCCTCCCCGAGCACAGGCTGGACTTCTAGTGACCTGCTAGCGAACAGAACGTGACAGAAGTAACAGTGCGCCATCTCCAAGGCTAGCTCACAAAGGCACAGGGCATCCTCCTGGCTCTCACTCGTGGGCCATGGGCTCTGGAGCAGGCAGCTGCCATGTTGTGAGGCCCCTCAGGCAGCTCCACGGAGAGGCCCGCGGGGTGAGGAACGGCCTCCCACCCACAGCCACGAGCGGGGCCGGCTCGCGAGTGCACCCCCAGCCCCGCTCCAGCCACCAGATGATGGGGCCCTGGCTGGCGGTTATCTTGACTACAGCTTCTGAGACCCCAATCCAGGACCACCCAACAAGGTGCTCCCAAATTCCCAACCTTCAGAAACTATCTGAAATAAGTTGCTAATTGAAGGTACAAAGTTTTGGGGTGACCTCATTACACAGCAGTAGTTAACTGCTACTTTCTAGAAAGAGACTGCCCAACTCCCTACTCAAGTCATACCCCGCTCATGCCCCCGCTGCCCTAGACACTCGAGCGCCCCTGCCGCCCTCTTCTCCAGGCTGCCCTTCACCACCCGCTGTCTCTGATGCTTCCGGCACCTCCCCACCTCTGCACACGTCATCCTGAGCTGGGCCCTCTGCCCACAGTGCTGTCCCAATCCTGGCTGTCTAAAGGCTGCCTGGTGCTGGGGCCCAGCTCACTTCCTCTCACAGCCTCTGCTCCAGAAAGCCTGCGAGCCCCAACACCACTCTCCCGTACTTTCTGGAACCTTCCTTGCTGCCCACAGTAGACGTCTTTGTGCAGGTGCCGTGCCCGTCGCAGGCCCCCTCTCCTGGCAGCTCCTGGAGAAGAGACAGGCTCCGTGTGGCCCACAGTGGCCACACACGGTGCTGCCCTCAGGAAGCCCTGAGGCACCTGAGCTCCCTGTGGAAGCTCTGGAAGCTCTGGATCGGGAGCCCCAGGGGCCAACGCCTCTCCCCATCGCTTTCCTCCACCACCCTGGTCCTTTTCAGACAACGAAAATGGACTTCAATTCTGTCTCAGGTAGTCCTCCGCCCTCCAGCCCTCACCTCATCCACAAAAGCTCCAGGACAGGAGGGAGGAGGGTAAGTGTGCAGGTGACACGGCCTTCTCCTGAGAGGGATCCCCACAGCTCCTTCCCTCACCACACCCTGAAGAGAAGGGCGGTGGCATGGAGGGGATGCGATTTGAGGACTCAGCTCTACCGACGGGTGCTGAACCCCAGGCCCTGCGGGTGCTCAGCGGCATCCGTGGCCCCCACCCACTCCACCTTGGGAGCACCACCCCTGAACTGTGACAACCACAGATGTCCCCAGACACTGCCAGTGTCCCCTGTGGGTCACGACTGACCCCAGGTGAGATTTTTTTTTTTTTGGAGACGGAGTCTCACTCTGTCAACAGGCTGGAGTGCAGTGGTGCGATCTCAGCTCACTGCAACCTCCACCTCCCGGGTTCAAGTGATTCTCCTGTCTCAGCCTCCCAAGTAGCTCCTGAAAGCCCACGAAGGTTACAGGCACACGCCACCACGCCCAGCTAATTTTTGTATTTTTAGTAGAGATGGGGTTTCACCATGTTGGCCAGGCTGGTCTCGATCTCTTGATCTCATGATCCACCACCTTGGCCTCCCAAAGCGATGGGGTTACAGATGTGAGCCACCGCACCTGGCTGAGACTCTGTTTTTAACAAAATGCTATTATAAAAGATGGCCGCTCCATGGGTTTGTTTGGAAGGGTGCAGCGCCTGCAAATAGCAAACAGCACACACAGAAAGCCACATCTGACACAAGAGCAGCACACTGAAAGCCTGAACCTGGCATAGGCACCAAACGCGCTTAAGGCTACACCCGGCACAGGACCAGCACGCACATCGAGCCTGCACCCGGAACACTACACCCGGCACAGGACGAGCACGCACATCGAGTCTGCACCCGGAACGTTACACCCGCAACAGGACCAGCACGCACATCGAGTCTGCACCCGGAACACTACACCCGGCACAGGACCAGCACACACATCGAGTCTGCACCCGGAACGTTACACCCGGCACAGGACCAGCACGCACGTCAAGCCTAACGCTCCACCCGGCACAGGACCAGCACGCACGGCGAGCCTGCACCCGGAACACTACACCCGGCACAGGACCAGCACGCACGTCGAGCCTGCACCCGGAACACTACACCCGGCACAGGACCAGCACGCACGTCGAGCCTGCACCCGGAACACTACACCCGGCACAGGACCAGCACACACATCAAGTCTGCACCCGGAACGTTACACCCGGCACAGGACCAGCACGCACGTCAAGCCTAATGCTCCACCCGGCACAGGACCAGCACGCACGGCGAGCCTGCACCCGGAACGCTCCACCCGGCACAGGACCAGCACGCACAGCGAGCCTGCACCCAGAACGTTACACCCAGCACAGGACCAGCACACACAGCGAGCCTGCACCCCGGCACAGGCCTCACACAGCAGCAGGAGGCGAGCAGGGCCCTGCACTTGGGTCAGAAGCCACCACCCCTTGGTAACCCTGCACCCAAGTCACAAGGCCCCTCAGGCCATAAACTCCTGAACAATGTAATGAGAAAGCGTCAGCACTCAGCGAGGATGCCGGAAGACCACGACAGTCAGGAAGGAGTCTGTAAAGCCACAGGTCACTGACCAGATGAGAGCTGGCCGGGTACTACTGTTTGGGGATTTTGTGGGTTTCTTTCGAGACAGAGTTTCACTCTTGTTGCCCAGGCTGGAATGCCACAGTGCAGTCTTGGCTCATCAAAACCTCCGCCTCCTGGGTTCAAGCGATTCTCCTGCCTCAGCCTCCCAAGTACCAAGGAATACAGGCGCCCACCACCATGGTCGGCTCATTTTGTATTTTTAGTAGAGATGAGGTTTCTCCATGTTGGTCAGGCTGGTCTTGAACTCCCAACCTCAGGTGATTCACCTGCCTCGGCCTCCCAAGTGCTAGGATTGCAGCAATGAGCCACTGCATCTGGCCTTTTTTGCCTTTTTCTTAGGAAGGCAAAAATGACAACTGCAGCCAAGGACCTCACGGCGCTCTGCAGAGGCGATCGGGTACGCCGATGGGGGAGGGAGGCGGCTCACACCTACACACCCCTGCGCGCACATACACACACCCCAACGCGCACACACGCACCTGTACACACCACGAACGCGTGACTGCACATACATGCACACATGAACACACAGGCATGCACATGGGCACACGCACGCAACACCTGCACAGGTGGGTGGCTGCGTGTTAACTCGTGTGCACCACCCCAGCTGGGTGGAAGCCACCCGTGTCTCCTGCAAAACTCACCAAGCCAGGAGAGGCTGCAGAGGGAGGCAGGGACCCTGGGCCAGAGAAGCCAAGCCAGGCCCAGGTGACCCAGGGACTCTGGCGGCTGTGAGGTGCTGGCCCCTGCTTGGCCCAGCCATTGGGGGGCCCAGGGCAAGGCTTGGGACAGCACTCAAGCCAGCCAAGGTGACGAGGTATGGTTTTGCAAGACGCTTTGGTCCCAGCCTGCTTTTCAAGTCGCCCTGCCTCCCCTGCCAACTCAGCCACTGCCACATCCCGTCACACAGCGCTGTGGAGCTGGGACGCATGGGTCCTCACACAGCAGACCCAATGTCTGGATGCCTGGTTCCCGAGACCTCACATCCCGCGGCTGGGGCTCCACATCCAGGGTGCTGGTCGGCAGAGGCTCCCTCCCACCCAATCAGCCGCCATGTGGCCCCAACGTGGCAGGACCCAGCTCCAACCTCAGCCCACACGGCCCCGCCCTGACCCAGCTGGCCCCGCCCACAGCCGCACTCCTCCTGAAAGACAACTGAGCTGGAACGCCCTTTGGGCTCCAAAACCTTCAACAGCTGCCCACTGGGGAGAAAAGCCAGCCCACTCCTCCACAAACAGCATGTGAGCCCCTTGGAGACTCCGCCTCACTCTGGGCTCGCTGCCGGCCCTCATATCCCCATGCAGGCCACGGGAGGGCACCCACCAGGACGGAGCCGTCTGTCCAGTACTCACCACACACTGAGCACCACGGCAGCATCATTCCTAAAAGCCAAAAAGCTGAAGCCCCAGTGGCCTTTCAGCAGGTGCAGAGGCACACAGACGCACACAGAGAACGCTGCTCAGCGCTGGAAAGAAAGGGACCACTGACCGCGCCACCACGGTGAGGGCCACGCACCGAGCGACCCCACCCATAACACTGAATGTCTGGGATTCCCCCAAAGTTCCTATGTTGAAATCCTCACCCCTAAGACAGTGTTGTGAGGTAGGGCCTCGGGCGATGATAAGGGGGGTGCCTGGGGTGGGGTGGAATCCTTCCGCCACAGAGCTCAGAAGGCACTTTCATGAGGGCACTGATGATCCCAGGAGGGATGGCTTCCACATAAGGACACAGCAAGACAATCCTGTCTATGAAACACAACCTCCCTACACCAAATCCACAGCACCGTCTATGAAACACAACCTCCCTACACCAAATCCACAGCACCGTCTACGAAACACAACCTCTCTACACCAAATCCACAGCACCGTCTATGAAACACAACCTCCCTACACCAAATCCACAGCACCATCTGTGAAACACAACCTCCCTACACCAAATCCACAGCACCGTCTATGAAACACAACCTCCCTACACCAAATCCACAGC
>CM052668.1:2059119-2070841 GCA_028533165.1 Leontopithecus rosalia | reverse complement strand
GTCTGGTTGTTTGTAAGCCACTGTGCTGGCTGTCTTGTCACAGCAGCCAGAGCTAAGACAGTGACAAAATTTCAGGAAAAGAGGACACCGGGGGAAGCCAAGGATCGGCGTGAAAGGGCAGCTCGGAGGGTCCTGGGTGCAGACGCTGCCTGGCCTCTGCCTGCGTCGGGGGAGCAGGCACTGCACAGGAGCCCAGTCACGCCCAACTTCAATGGGCTCCTCCCTCCCCACAACGAGGCTGCACCCACCCCCGGGTCACACTGTGAGACCCCTGGTTTCCTTTCCTTAGGTGTCCTTGCCTCACGCTGGGCCCGGAGCTGGTAAGCTCAGCCTCCCGGGAGGCCATCGAGGGCGCCGGCAGCTGTATGGGACCATTGCTTCCTCACCAGAGTTGAATATAAACTACCCCTTTCATCGGGTCCTTCCCATTCCCAAAAGCCCCGGAACTCCCGCTGCCGACATCCAGAAGCTGGGCCAGGTGCAGTGGCTCACACCTGTAATCCCAGCACTTTGGGAGGCTGAGGCAGATGGATCACAAGGTCAAGAGATCAAGACCATCCTGGTCAACATGGTGAAACCCTGTCTCTACTAAAAATACAAAAAATTAGCTGGGCGTGGTGGTGCGCGCCTGTAATCCCAGCTACTCCGGAGGCTGAGGCAGGAGAATCGCTTGAAGCTGGGAGGCGGAGGTTGCAGTGAGCTGAGATCGTGCCATTGCACTCCAGCTTGGACGACAAGAGGGAAACTCAGTCTCAAAAAAAAAAAGAAAGAAAGAAAGAAAAACAAGAAGTGCCGGTGTTCAGGAAGCACCCGCACGGCAGCAGGGCCCTCCTTGGTGAGTTGTGGCTGTCCCCGTCCACAGCCTGCCTCAGCTGCTTCCCCAGCACAGGGGCTCTGGCTGCCCCGCCCACCTGTGTCCCCAGGCCCTAAGCAGAAGGTGCTGCGTACACGTTTCCGGAGCAAATTCAATGAACCTGGCCCTGGTCCAGGGTGCTGGATCCCTCAGTTCTCCATCAGGATCCCCACTCCAGAGCCCCTCAGGATGGACCTGGCTGCATGTCACCAGCCACGGCTCCTCGGAGAATGGGACTCAAATTTCCCACACCTGGGGGAGCCTAGGTGTCCAGGAGGCCCCTGCACAACCACAAGCCAGGTGCTTTGCCTTTGCAAGCTTGGTTCCCGGTGGGCTTGAACAGAGGACCCTAGTTGCTGGGGAGCCTGCAGGACGCACACCCTCAGATACACGCAGGACACCGCCACTAGGGGGGGCCAGAGTCCGCTCACTGCGGCCACTGAGCTGGCTTCCAGAGAAAAGCACCCTCTGAGCTGGACTCTACGGCCAAGATCCACAGAGGCCAACCAGGAGGACCCAAGTCTGTGCCCCAGCTCCCGGCAAACATCCCCAAACCACAGGGGAGGAAAGCGGAGGAAAAGGCTCCAAGTCCAAGAGGGCGCAGCCTGGAGAGCAGGGACTGGAGGCTCCTCTGATGCTAAAGATTCAAGGCCGGACACCGTGGCTTACCCCTGTAATCCCAGCACTTTGGGAGACCAAGGCAGGTGGATCATTTCAGGTCAGGAGTTCGAGACCAGCCTGGCCAACCTGGTGAAATCCCATCTCTACCAAAACTTTAAAAAAATTTAAAAATTATCCTGGTGCGGTGGTGGGCACGTATAATCCCAGCTACTCAGGAGGGTGAGGCACGAGAATCACTTGAACTCAGGAGGTGGAGGGTGTAGTGAGCAGAGATCACACTGCACTCCAGCCTGGGTGACAAGGGAGACCTTGTCTCCAAACAAAAAAAAAGATTCAAAACCAGGCACAGTGGCTCACACCTGTAATCCCAGCACTTTGGGAGGCCGAGGCAGGCAGATCACCTGAGTTCAGAAGTTCGAGACCAGCCTGGCCAACACAGTGAAACTACATCTCTACTAAAAATACAAAAATAGGCCAGGCGTGGTGGTGAGAGCCTGTCATCCCAGCTACTCAGGAGGCTGAGTCAGGAGAATCACTTGAACCTGGGAGGCAGAGGTGGCAGTGAGCTGAGATGGTGCCACTGCACTCCAGCCTAAACAACAGAGTGAGACTCCATCTCAAAATGAATAAATAATAAAAATAAAAAACATATAAAGATTCATGTAAGTAACCGGGGACCCCAGGGGCAGGAAGGGGCTGAGACCTGGGCGCAGGTGCCTGGGAGTCAGACATCCAGGGTCCCAGGCTGCTTCCCGTCCACAGCACCCGTGCCGACCTTGTCAGTGCCCGAGACTGTGAGATGTTGGCCAAGAAGCCAGGAAGCCCCCACAGGGCTGCGGGGAGGCCTGGGCCACACAGCCCCACCCAGGGGGTGACAACCCGTGAGAAGGCAGGTCAGCAGCAGCCCATGGGTGTGCACGCGTAGGCCTGTGATCTCAGCTCTTGGAAACAGCCCGGCCATCTAACCCTGACCACGAGCTGTGGCAGCGGGGATGGGATCAAAGCCAGGCCCCAACCTGACACCGGGGCCTGGGAGGGGCGAGCCTCCCGCCGCGGAGGACGGACGCCTTTGACCCGGCTTCACGAGGGGCATCGTGCCTGCTCGCCTCAGTCTCAGAACCCCAGGAGGCAGACAGCACCTCGGCGCCCGACTGACTGGAGGGGAAACTGAGGCAAGGAGCAGTCAGGCTGCCTCCCTGAAGTCACACAGCCCCTACCGGCAGGGCCTGAACAGATGGGTCTCCTGGCTTCACATCTTCCCCCTGGCGGAGCCCTTGACGTGCTCCGTCTCTGCTCCACCTCAAACCCTCAGGCAAAGCCGAGAGGACAAGGCAGTGCCCAGAGAGGAAACGCACCCAGCCGGCCCCTCTGCTGAGGCTGGAGAAAGAGCCACCCTGAAACTCACTACCCCAAGCGAGGCATGACAACCAGGGCAGCGATGGCAGGACAGACAGCCTCTGCAGGAGAACAGAATCCTGGTTTCACAGCGGCAGAGCTCCCAGGTGCCTCAAAGGCGCTAACCGCCCCTCGCCAGCCAGGGGCCAGGCCACCTTGTTCTATTCCAGCGGAGGCTTCCGTGACAGGCTCCCACGTGGGAGTGGCCCTCCGCACGGGAAGTGGTTGGTGTCACTCACCCATATTTTCTTTTCTTTTCTTTTCGAGGTGGAGTCTTGCTCTGTCGCCAGGCTGGAGGGCAGTGGCGCGATCTTGGCTCACTGCAACCTCCGCCTCCCGGGTTCAATCAATCCTCCTGCCTCCACCTTTTCTTTTCTTTTCTTTTGTTTGGAGACAGGGTCTCTCCCTCGGTCACGCAGGCTGGAGTGCAGTAGTGCAATCTTGGCTCACGTGACCCTCCCACCTCAGCATCTCAGGTAGCTGGGACTACAGGCGCATACCACCACGTTCGGCTAATGTTTTGCATTTTTAGTAGACACGGGGGTCTCGCCATGTTGCAAGGCTGGTCTCGAACTCCTGGACTCAGGCGACCTGCCTGACTCGGCCTTCCAACGTGCTCGGATGACAGGCGTGAGCCACTGCACCTGGCCACATGCGTTTTCTGAGCTCCCTATCCCCACATGCTGGGTCTTACCACAGCCCTTACGGAAGCCCCTGAGATCCTGGGAGACTGGGACCCAGCCTTGCCCAACCCATCCAACTCAGCTGTGGGCACAGGCCTGGACACTGCCACCTGGGGAACAGGGACAGACCCCGCTTGCCCAGCTCTGACCGCCAACAAGGAGTCCGGGATGAGATCGCTGACGGGGGAGGAGGCATCTGGAGGCCCAGACCTGCTCTCCAGACACCTGCCCAGGCCACCAGCGGGCGTCTGACCAGTCAACCCTCGTCCTGTCCAGTGGGACGAAGGCCGGCTCACTGCCACCTCTGCAAACAGTGAACTGGCGCCGCTGGAGGATCAGATGCTTCCACCACCTCATCCACCCCACAGCAGGGACCCGGCACCGCCACAGGCCCTGGGGACTAGGACAGGTAACAGAACAGCCACATCTCCACAGGCCACGCAAGTCCCATGCGGTGGCGGGGCCCAGTGCCCAACGGTGGACACGGCTAACAATGGCAACACAGTGCCCTCCAGCTTGACCACAGCCTTCAGCCCCACCTGCTCCATCCCTGCAGGGACCCTGAAACCTCAGTGTGGCCACGCGGGTCTGAAGAAGAGAACACGAGGCTGGGGCGCCAGGCAGTGCTGTGCAGGCAGACGGAGACAGAAGCCTGCACCGCGACCTCTCTCCTGGGCCTCCCAGGCTTGGAGTCCCCATGTGGACGCCATCAGGGGGCACCACTGCCCAGGGTTCCTCGGCAGCTTTTTGGTGAGCACATGCACAGAGCGGCCGGCAGGAAGGGAGGCCAGAGGGGACAAGAGGGCTCCCTCCCTGCTGTCTGCTGCGCTGGTCACCTCATTTAATCCTTCGACAATCGTACGGTGGGAGGGACATCTTTCCCACGTGACCAATGGGGAAACTGAGGCTGGAAGAGCAAAGCGACTCACCCGTGGCTCCCTCCCCCAGAGTGAGCCCCCACTGCCCCAGGCAGGCCAGCCCAGGGCAGCCTGGGCCACAGGCAGGACTCTGGAAGGAGCCTCTGAGGAACCAGCTGTATGCTGTGCCCAGGGGCCCCTCTGCCTGGTGCACAGGCCCACAGCAGGTGGCCACAGAGCCTGCCCCCACAGAAACCCCTGACATGCAGCAGGCCAGCCTGGAGAGTGTCAAGGCGTGCCATGTCACCCCTCTCCCCTCCCCTGCATGATCTGCCTTCAGTGAGCCAACGACAGTCACTCGGCAAGCATCTCTGAGGCCAGCACAGCTCAGTGCCATGGGCAAAGAGGCAGGGGACCAAGGACACATGGCTGACCAACAGCCACAAGAAGGGAAGAGGCTCCTAAGACAACCAGGTCAGGAGTCCTGACCCCAGGGAACACTGGGCCACGTCTGGGGACATCTGTGGTTGTCACGACCAGGGGGAGTTCCCGGCCTGGAGCGAGTGGAGGCCAGGGACGCTGCTCAGCACCTTGCAGTGCCCAGGACAGCCCCTCCCCAGAGAATGATCCAGTGCAAAACATCCATGGAGCTGAGGTTGGGGAATCCCGATCAAGGCACCTGTGAGCCGATCCCAGATCCCAGATCCCAGGGTAGGATCCCCCACGGAGCAGGTTCTCACGGAGCACCCACTGTGTGCCACACACGCCAGGGGCTGTGGACACGACAAGATATCATCATGCCTGCAGCAGGGGCAGCAGCCAGCATTCAGGATCCTCCCCCCACCGCCCCCTGAGGAAACTGAGGCAAAGACCCAAAGTCCCACCGTTACAAGCAGCAGGGATGGGCTCTGTACAAGAGTCTCCCAAGGCCACGTACCTAACCCAGACACCACACTGCTCCTGGGCCCTGCGGATGGCCCGAGGCCCCGCGCACCCCTGCTATACTGAGGTTGCCTGGCAGCCGCAGGAGGCCTGGCTGGACCAGAAACCCTGGTAGCAGAGAGCAACGAGGCCTTCTGACCCACAGGCAGCGGGTGGGGGTAGAGGGCGGGAGACTGGACCACTGACGTCCTGGCGGGTGAAGCGGACAGGCCCAGGTGACAGTGAGGGTCTGGATCCAGGGCGGCCAATTCCAGACAGCCCAGAAGACCCACGAGGTGCTCTACGGAGGACAGACTCGGTGGGAGGCCCCGGGGAGAAAGTAATCCATGCAGGGCCTGGGGGCACGAGCTACTTGGATCTGCAACCACCCCCACGCCAGCAACCCAGCGCTGAGGATCCCGGTTCTGCCAAAGGACTTGGTTTCTGCCAATAATGACCTCGCACGTGGGCCTTCCTCAGCGCTCTCAATCCCCCAGGCGGGCAAGCCACACGAGGCTTCCCGTCCTCCACTCACAAGCTGGGGTGCCGGAAGGGGCACTGGATCCCCGCTTTGTCCACAGGGTGGGGCTGAGTGGGCCCACGACCGCCCCTCTAAGGCCCAGGGGACTTTGCCACACACCCCTTCAAGCTCCCAACGGCAGGGCGTCTTCCCCGTGCTGCCCAGGGTCCCCGTCCCAGAAGGAGCGGGCTCCGCCACAAGGCTCAGAAAGTGAAACCTCTCGTGGTTAAATCTCGGAGGGAGGCACTTCCTCCACTCTCACCGCAGCGCGAGGCTCAGGAGGAGGGGGAGCTCCACGGAGCTCCCGGACCGCGCCTGGAAAAGCAGACCCTTCCAGCGGTAGTCATCATAACTGATTACATGCAAAGCACAGGACGCGAGAGCAGGCCCCAGAACGAGTCCCCACATCTCCCAGCCTGGGCTGGGGCTCAGGGAGTCAAAGCTGGATGAGGCCATCCAAGGGCGCTTCCTGCTCCCGGAGTCTTCTGGGACACGGCACAGCCACCCTGCCAGGCGCCAGAGGCCACGCTCCACGCCTCCCAACACGGGGCCAACAGAGGCCCAGCCCTTCCCGTGGGGCCACCGCACCCCATGCTGGATCCCGGGCCTTGTCACTGCCCCGTGGGGGCCGGCGCAGGCAGGACAGGAAGCCTCCGGAACTAAGCATCCAGCTTTATTTAGAAAGCCTGGAGCCACTCCGGCTCAACCCCGCTAGCAGCCTCAGGCCTCCAGGAACAGGCTTCCCATGAAGTCCTCACATTTCCAATCACAAACCTGCCGCAAGGAACTGCCCGGGGTCCTCCACAGTTCCCCAGTGAGACGGAAATCTAACAGCCAAGAACTGCCCTCCGAGAGGCAGAGGCCCAGCCGGCCTGGGGAACTCTGCCCCAGGATGATGGCCGCGCAGCACATGTGCTAAGTGCATCGTACGTGACCTCACTCCGTCCCCATCCACAGCTGTCCCCACCATCCGCAGAAGTGTTCACAAGAACAAACCTGGAACACCACTGGCAGAAAACAGTGCACAGCCATGCACATGCTCAGAAGGGACCTCACGCACACACGGCTTTGACCGCACCTACAGAAATACTCAAGGCCAGGCGCGGCGGCTCACACCTGTAATCCCAGCACTTTAGGAGGACGAGGCAGGTGGCTCACAAGGTCAGGAGATCGAGACCATCCTCGCTAACACGGTGAAACAGTCTCTACCAAAAATACCGAAAAATTAGCCAGGCAAGGTGGCACATGCCTGTAGTCCCAGCGAGTCGGGAGGCTGAGGCAGGAGAATTGCTTGAATCGGGGAGGCTGAGGTTGTAGCGAGCTTAGATTGCGCCACTGCACTCCAGCTTAGGTAACAGAGTGAGACTCTGTCTCAAAAAAAAAAAAGACAACTCTCTAAGCACTCATGAAAACTTCTAAGAAAATAATTAGCACTGACTATCCATCAGCTTTGCCACAGCGTCTTACATGGCACGCTACCACTCGGCAGTCTCCACCGCGGCCACGTGCACCCCAGGGACGATGAGCCCCGTCTGGAGACATCTAAGGTCATCATGACTTCGGGGAGCTCCTGGCACACGGTGGGTGGAGACCTGGGACGCTGCTCGGCGCCCTGCGATGCCCAGGGCAGCCCCACCCCACTGTGCACAGGGCCGTGGGAGACCTGCTGTGTGTAACGGAGAGGCAGTCTGAGGCGTGGACGGCACGTGGGAACCGCTGCGGGAGAGGAGACACGGCTGCTAGAGCTCCGTCCAGCTCCAGGGCTCCAGACGGTCCCTCCACACCCAGAAATAGGGCATGGAAAGTCCTCACAGGCTGACGCACCCCACAGGCCGTGTGCAGCCCCGAAGGCAGCTGATGAGAGCTCATGGACACTGTGCTCTTGCAGAACACGCTCCTCCTGCTTGCAAACTCAGGCATCAGGCAGGACCCTGGAGCCCTGCGGCCCCGAGCCTGGAAGGAACCAGCACCACCCACACACACGAGACCCTCCCGGGGCCCAGATGCCACAGGGTGGCAGGCCCCTGCCTCCCCAACATCCACTCCACAGCGCAGCACCAGAGCCACCCGGGAGAAGGAGGGCTGGAGCCCCACCGCTAAGGGGCAGGGGAGGAAAGAATTCCAGGGAAAAGCAGGCCCGGCCAGGCTTGGCCTCCTGCACAGCGCCAGGACCTCCGCCCAAAGGTCTCAACATTCTGTGGGGCGTGGGCGCCATAACCACCTGCTGCGGCCCAACAGCCCTTCCTCCTGGGGAGCCTCGGCCTCACCCTCCAGCTGCTCCCTAAAAAACGGGGCAATCGCAAGCTCGGGGCTGGCGCGCTGGGAAAGTGGAGTGAGTTCCCACAGGCAGGCGGGGAGCCCAGCAGAGGTCCTCTCCCCTGTACCCGGACCCCAGCCCCGGGACATCTGGTGGTGAAAGCCCTCGAAGCCAGGGACTCTCGGGCTGGGATGCAAGGTGGCTTGGATAGGAGTTTCCTGAGGGTCTGCGAAGCAGATTCCCAAAGGGCTTCCCGGCCCCATCACCTCGGGTGTGAAGCCTTCCCAACCCCCGGCAGCCCCCGGCCCTCTGCTTGGCATTGACACCTGTCCTTCCTGGGTTGCATGTGAGCCCCTGTCTTCCTCACTGTCCTATCTGCCCCGCCTGGCCTGAGCCTGACAGCAGCCTCCCATCTTACAGGCTGATGGGGTCAACTTCCAGGCTTACAGAGAGGTGGGACGGCGGACATCCCCTGGGTCACAGGTGGGCACCGAACAGAGGATGCGAGATGGGTCCCATCATTCCCAAACTCGCTCCAGGTAGCCAAGGCTGCAGACACAGGGGCCCTGACCTTCGTCCTTGAACCCCGTGTCAATCTCAAGTCCAAAGTGCAGGCACAGAAGCCTGGGTGCAGCGGGAAAGGCAGCGGGGGTTCCGGAGGTCACAGAGCCACAGGGCAAGGCCGTCGGGTAAGATCTTTATGACACCAGCAATTCCTAACTCCCCTCCATCTACACAAAGTCCACGACCCACGGCAAAAGCCAGCCAGTGCCATTCTGTCCAAAGTGCCACCATGCAGGCCCCCTGCACACTTCCTCCATGCGTTAGGGACACGGCTCTGCCTACCTGAATCCCCTGGAAAGATGGCCCATTTTAGAACCCTTAGGGAAATCAAAACACAAGTTTGGGGGGAAAAATCAGGAAGGTATTTCATCCAAGGCACCTCTCTAACGGGGGACATTGGAGGGTCACGGCAGGAGAGGCAGTCCGCTCCCCGCGCAACAAGTGACCTGTCTCCTTCCCGAGCGCCACCACCAGCACAGACGGGCTGAGCCCAGAGGCCCCTCCTGCACCACCGCTGCCTCTGCACACAGCTCAGACCTTCCCTACCACCCCTCCGGCCCAGGAGCTAACCCAGGAGCTCAGGAGGGCGAGGGCGGGGCAGGGCTTGGGCTCTGTTTTGTAAACGACTGCAAGGGCCCTTATTTTGGGTGACAACACTTTACAGCTGGCCCGACTGGCTTCCTGCAGCAGGTGTGCCCTGGGGAGAAGGAGGCACGCGGCGCAAACCCTCTCCGGGAAGGTGGGGAGGAGCCGGGATGTGGGGGGCTGCTCCCCACTAGGGCTGCACGTGGCTCCCACCAAGACTCTAAGGAAGGGGGCGGGGGAGGCTGCCGAGGTGGCTGCTTCTGACAAGGCGCAAAGGCTCCCTCAGGTGTCAACCGCCCCGCCCTCGGCTGAGCAGAACCTGGGGAGAGGGAAGACGGTCTCGTTCCCACAGGGCGGATTCCAGCCGAGAGGAGGATGGGATTTCCCGGAGCAGGAAGGCAGGAGGACAGCCCCGAAGGGAATGGGGGATAGGGGGCGCGGAGGAGTCTTCCAGGGGGTGGACGGGACCTGCATGGAGGGATCGGGGCTCGGCCTGGTGGGAAGGGCCAACGCGGGACCCTAGGAGGTGAGGGGTGGATGAGACCCGTGGGTTACATCCCAAAGCTCTGGCCCTGAGATGCTGGGGGCGGGGGTGGCGAGGGCTGGGTAGTCGGCGAGGTGAGGTCAGAGGGCTCCTGCGCAGGGAGGGGGCTGGTCTCTTGAAAAGGGGCAGAGGGCAAGTCCTGAAGGGTCCTGCCCAACGTGGACGGCAGCAACTGGGAGCTGACCTAGGAGGGATGGGGACCTGATCCCGACACGACAGACGGGGCAGACCCAGGAGGTCCCTGCTGCCCACAGGAACAGTTAAGGCACAAAGGAGCGGACCGCAAACAATCTGGGCCCCCGGGCTGACCCCGGAGGATCCCAGTTGCCGACCAGGACAGCAAAAGCAGGGCTGACCCCGAGGGTCCCGGCCGGACCCGGACGGCACAGGCAGGGCTGACCCGGGGGGTCCTGGAAGGTCCCGGACGGCACAGGCGGGGCTGACCCGGGGGGTCCCGGACGGCACAGGCGGGGCTGACCCGGGGGGTCCCGGACGGCACAGGCGGGGCTGACCCGGGGGGTCCTGGAAGGTCCCGGACGGCACAGGCGGGGCTGACCCGGGGGGTCCCGGATCGCACAGGCAGGGCTGACCCGGGGGGTCCCGGATCGCACAGGCAGGGCTGACCCGGGGGGTCCCGGACGGCACAGGCGGGGCTGACCCGGAGGGACCCGGCCGGACCCGGACGGCACAGGCGGGGCTGACCCGGGGATCCCGACGCGACCCGAACGGGCAGGGCAGGGCAGGCAGGGCAGGGCCCGCAGCCGGCAGGCCCGACGCCCCACTCACCGAGGAGCAGCAGCTTGAGCTCGCGCCGGGCGTCGCGCTTGTCCCGCCGCAGCTGCTTCTCGATCTCCGCGTTGATCCGCTTGGACTCCTTCACCTCATCGCTCAGACAGCACGCCATCATGGACTCCAGAGTCATCGTCCCGGCCCCGGCCGCCGCGGCCGCCTGCCCGCCGCCGCCCCCCGGCCCCCGGCCCGGCCCTGGCCGGAGCCGCCTCGGCCGCCGTCCGCCTCGGCCCTGCGGCCTCGGCCCCCGGCCCTCCGCCCCGGGCCGGCCCGCCCCGCCTCGGCCGCTGCCTGCGAGCCGCCGGGTCCCCGCTCGGGCCGCGCCAGACGCGGACTCCCGCGCGGCCGCACTTAGCCCGCGCCGCCGCCGCAGCCACCGCCAACCGCAGTCGCCGCAACCGAGCGACAGCGCCGGACAACCTAGCTGGCTGGGAGCGCAGCCCGCGACGGGCAGGCAGTGCGGCCAATGGGAGGGGCCGGCGGCCAAGCGCGCCCACCGCCGGGGCGGGAATAACGGCCTGGGCGGGGCATCAGCGGGCGCGAAAGGGGCGGGGCGGGGCGAGGGCGGGGGGCCCGCGGGTTTGGTTGCGCCGACGTGGGAAGGGGAACGCGCAGCCGGGAGCCGGGGCGGGGCCGCCCGGGATTGTGGGAATGTGGCGGACTCAGCCGGCCAGGCTCGGCTCAATTCGGCTCCGTTCGGTCCCGTTCGGCCCCGCTCGGCTCGGCTCGCTCGGTCCAGGCCGGGAAGGAAAGAGGTGCAAGCGGCCGCTGCGCTCTCTGGGTCTCCAGGTTCCTGGGCAGCCGTCGCTGCCCCCGGGAAGCGCCCTCACATTGCCTGACAGGAGCCTTCTCTCATCCGTTAAAAAGCGTTAGTGGGGGCCGGGCGCGGTGGCTCACGCCTGTAATCCCAGCACTGTGGGAGGCCGAGGCTGGCGGATCACGAGGTCAAGAGATCGAGACCAGCCTGGCCAACATGGTGAAACTCCATCTCTACCAAAAAATACAGAAATTCGCTGGGCGTGGTGGTGCTCACTTGTAGTTCCAGCTACTCCGGAGGCTGAGGCAGGAGAATTGCTTGAACCCGGGAGGCGGAGGCTGCGGTGAGCCGAGATGGCGCCACTGCACTCCAGCCT
>CM052668.1:2039609-2051880 GCA_028533165.1 Leontopithecus rosalia | reverse complement strand
ATGGACGCGTGAAAAGATGCCTGTGTACCCATGGACGCGTGAAAAGATGCCCGTGTACCAATGGATGTGTGAAAAGATGCCCATGTACCAATGGATGCATGAAAAGATGCCCGTGTACCAATGGACACATGAAAAGATGCTCAGCCAGTCCCAGTGCCTCACACCTGAAATCCCAGCACTTTGGGAGACTGAGACAGGAGAATCACTTGAGCCTAGGAATCTGGGAACAGCTTGGGCAACATAGCAAGATCCCACCTCTGCTAAAAATACAACATAAAAAAATCAGCCAGTTGTGGTGGCCCGCACCTGCAGTCCTACCTACTCAGAAGGCTGAGGAGAGCAGATCACTTGAGCCTGGGAGGTCAAGGCTGCAGTAAGCTGTGACTGCACCACTGCACTCCAGCTTTGGCAACAGAGAAGACCCTGTCTCAAAAAGATAAACAAGCTGGGCACCATGGCTCACACCTGTAATCCCGGCACTTTGAGAGGCCAAGGCAGGAGGATCACCTGAGGTCAGGAGTTCAAGACCAGCCTGGCAAACATGGTAAAACCCTGTCTCTACTGAAAATACACAAATTAGCTGGGTGTGGTGGCATGTACCTGTAATCCTAGCCACTCAGGAGGCTGAGGCAGGAGAATCACCTGAACCCAAGAGACAGAGGCTGCAGTGAGCAGATGCCACCACTCCAGTCTGGGCAATAAGGTTAGACTGTGTCTCCAAATAAAAAAGAAAAGTTCCTTTCTAATACCATCTGTCCTTGAATTCTTTCCTGGGTGAAGCCAAGAACCCTCCCAGGCTAAGCCCCAGTTTTGGGGCTCACATACCCGGCATCAAGGGGACTACAGCAGACAGGACTTGGCTGGACAAGGTGAGGGAGGATGGGGCTGGACCCAAGTGGAGGCTGTGTCATGGGGAAAAGTGTCAAGGCAGATAACAACACAGACCCTGCACCCACAATCCCTGGTTTCAAATCCCAGCTCTCAGCCAGGCACAGTGGCTCCCGCCTGTAATCCCAGCACTTTGGGAGGCCAAGGCAGGTGGATCACCTGAGGTCAGGAGTTCAAGACCAGCCTGAACAAAATAAAGAAACCCCATCTCTACTAAAAATACAAAATTAGCTGAGCATGGTGGCTCATGCCTGTAATCCCAGCTACTCAGAAGGCTGAGGCAGGAGAATCACTTGAACCGGAAAGGCAGAGGTTGCAGTGAGCCAGTATTGAGCCATTGCACTCCAGCCTGGGCAACAAGAGTGAAACTCCATTTAAAAAAAAAAAAAAAAATCCCAGCTCTCCCTCCCAACTTCATGACCTTGAGCTGTGACCTTGACCAGGACTCAGCCTCTCTCAGCCTCCATTTTGTTTTGGCAAAACGGGGATATGAGAGTTACCTGTGGCCGGGTGAGGTGGCTCATGCCTGTAATCCCAGCACTCTGGGAGGCCGAGGTGGGCAGATCACCTGAGGTCGGGAGTTCAAGACCAGCCTGACCAACATGGAGAACCTCTGTCTCTACTAAAAATACAAAATTAGCTGGGTGTGGTGGCACGTGCCTGTAATCCCAAGTACTCGGGAGGCTGAGGCAGGAGAATCACTTGAACCCAGGAGGTGGAGTTTGCGGTGAGCCGAGATCGCGCCATTGCACTCCAGCCTGGGCAACAAGAGCAAAACTTGGTCTCAAAAAATAATAATAATAAAGAATTCCCTGTGGCCAGGCGTGGTGGCTCACACCTGTAATCCCAGCATGTTGGGAGGCCGAGGCAGGCAGATCACCTGAGGTCAGGAGTTTGAGACCAGCCTGGCCAACACAGTGAAGCCCCGTCTCTACTAAAGTCACAAAAATTAGCCAGGCATGGTGGCAGGTGCCTGTAATCCTAGCTATTCAGGAGGCTGATACATGATAATTACTTGAACCTGGGAGGCGGAGGTTGCAGCCTCTTCAATAAGAGCAAAACTCTGCCTCAAAAAAAAAAAAAAAAAAAAAAACTGGGAAGCTGAGGCTCGCAGATCACCTGACGTCAGGATCACTCCGGTTCTACTAAAAATACAAAAATTAGCCAGGCATGCTGGTGCAAGCCTGTAGTCCCAGCTACTTGGGAGCTGAGGCAGGGGACTGGAGAACTACTTGAACCGGGGAGGCAGAGGTTGCATTACTACACTCCAGCCTGGGCGACAGAGCGAGACTCTGTCTCGAATATGTATATTAAATATGGCAGGGCGCCACAGTGCACTCCTGTAATCCCAGCTATTCAGGAGGCTGAGGAGGGAGGATCGCTTGAGCCCAGGAGGCCGAGGCTGCAGTGAGCTACGATCACACCACTGCACTCCAGCCCAGGCGAGAGAGCGAGACCCTGTCTCTAAGAAAATATAAAAAAAAGAAATGCACTAAATGGGAACGAATGAATGAATGTTCTGGTTAAGCTCCTCGATGATCCCAGTTCTGGCTCCAGGCAAATAACTGAGCCAAGACTTTCTGTTTTAGAAAAACAAGCATTAGAAACCGTTTCCTCCTGTGAGCAGGTTGAGTTTCTTATTCCCAAGTAAGGGCAAAAGAGAATACACCCCGGGCTGCAGGCTCCGGCCACGCACGGCCTCCTACAAAGCTTCTGCCCCCCTCCCCAGACTCATCTGATCTTATGATTTGGGCAACACCCAGGACACGGGGTCACAGCTCGGACTCTGCCCCGCCTTTGCCAAATCAGACCATGCAGAGAGTCAGCCCCAGGAAGCCGCGTTTGAACAAGCCCGTTCTGAGCCCAGGGAGGTCTGAACATCCACAGACAATCCCACGCACAGCCAGGGACAGCTCGTGTCCGATTTCTGCAGGCGTGGATTTAGTGGAGAAGCCTCTTCATGTCAAATTCACACTGAATTCTTTTTTTTTTTTTTTTTTTAGACGGAGTTTCGCTCTTGTTGCCCAGGCTGGAG
This sequence comes from Leontopithecus rosalia, assembly GCA_028533165.1. Classification (NCBI taxonomy): domain Eukaryota; kingdom Metazoa; phylum Chordata; class Mammalia; order Primates; family Cebidae; genus Leontopithecus; species Leontopithecus rosalia. The sequence goes on along the minus strand of CM052668.1, from coordinate 2,048,957 downwards.
TGCAATGGTGCGATCTCTGCTCACCACAACCTCCGCCTCCTGGGTTCAGGCAATTCTCCTGCCTCAGCCTCCCGAGTAGCTGGGATTACAGGCACGCGCCACCATGCCCAGCTAATTTTTGTATTTTTAGTAGAGACGGGGTTTCACCATGTTAACCAGGATGGTCTCGATCTCTTCACCTCGTGATCCACCAGCCTCGGCCTCCCAAAGTGCTGGGATTATAGGCTTGAGCCACCGCGCCCGGCCTCACACTGAATTCTTTTTAGTCATTTATTTATGAAATGGAGTCTCACCCTGTCACCCAGGCCGGAGTGCAGTGGCGCAATGTCAGCTCACTGCAACCTCTGCCTCCCAGGTTCAAGCGATTCTCCTGCCTCAGGCTCCCGGGTAGCTGGGATCACAGGCACCTGCCACCACGCCCGGCTAATTTTTGTAACTTTGGATTTCTTTGTAGAGATGGGGTTTCCTGACTTCAAGTGATCCTCCCGCCTCAGCCTCCCAAAGTGCTGGGATTATAGGCGTGAGCCACTGCACCCAGCCTTCATAACTGAATTCCAACCTGAGTCAGAGCCTGTCCCTCCTCAGCCCACAGCCCTCCATGGCTCCCACCTTCCTGTGGGAAAAGCCCAAGCTCGCCCCGCAAGGCCCTGCAGGAGCTGCCCCAGTGCCTCCCAGCCCTCCCCTCCTCCCTCCCCTCCTCCGTCCCTCCCTTTCCTCACTCTGCTCCAGCCATGAAGGCCTCCTTACTGTTCCTCCCAACTCACCAGGCACGGTCCTACCCCAGGGCCTTTGCACAGGCTGTGCCTTCTGCCTGGAACGCTCTACCCACGGTGTAAGCTCCATCCCTACACAATCTAGCTTTGTCTGTCCCTTTTGCCCTTTCAAAATTCCTCCTTCTGGGCCGGGCGAGGTGGTTCATGCCTGTAATGTCAGCACTTTGGGAGGCTAAGGCAGGCCCATCGCTTGAGCCCAAAAGTTCAAGACCAGCCTGTGCAACGTAAGGAGACCCTGTCCCCCCCAAAACAAATAAAATATGCCAGGCGTGGGGGCACACAACTGTACTCCCAGCTACTCAGGAGGCTGAGGTAATCCCAGCCCTTTGGGAGGCCGAGGCAGGCGGGTAACCCGACATCAGGAGTTCGAGACCAGCCTGGCCAACATGGCAAACTCCCATCTCTACAAAAAATACAAAAATTACCCGGTGTTGTGACACATGCCCACAACGCCAGCCACTCGGGAGGCTGAGGCATGAGAATTGCTTGAACCCAGGAGGCAGAGATTGCAGTGAGCTGAGATCGCACCACTGCACTCCAGCCTGGGAGACAGAGCGGGATTCCGTTGAGAGAGAGAGAGAGAGAGAGAGAGAGAGGAGAGAGAGAGAGCGCACATCCATGAATCTATTTGGGAAATAGAGTGAGGAGAAGGGGTTTATTTATCTTTATTTATTTATTTATTTATTTATTTTTAAAGACAGGGTTTCCGGCCGGGCGCGGTGGCTCATGCCTGTAATCCCAGCACTTTGGGAGACCCAGGCGGGTGGATCACGAGGTCAAGAGGTCGAGACGATCCTGCTCAACATGGTGAAACCCCGTCTCTACTAAAAATACAAAAAATTAGCTGGGCGTGGTGGCGCGTGCCTGTAATCCCAGCTACTTGGGAGGCTGAGGCAGGAGAATTGCCTGAACCCAGGAGGCGGAGGTTGCGGTGAGCTGAGATCGCGCCATTGCACTCCAGCCTGGGTAACAAGAGCGAAACTCCGTCTCAAAAAAAAAAAAAAAAAAAAAAAGACAGGGTTTCACCATGTTGGTCAGGCTGGTCTTGAACTCCCGGCCTCAGATGATTGGCCCGCGTAGCCTCCAAAATGCTTGGATTACAGGCATGAGCCACCACACCCAGCCTATTTATCTTTATTTAGTTATTTATTATTTTTGAGTTGGGGTCTCATTCTGTTGCCCAGGCTGGAGTGCAGTGGTGCAATCACAGCTCACTTCAGCCTTGACCTCCTGGGCTCAAGTGATCCTCCTGCCTCAGCCTCCCAAAGTTCTGGGATTACAGGCATGAGCCTCCATGCCTAGGTACTATTAACCAATTTATTTTTTACTATGTATTTATGTGTTTATTTATTCTTTCTTTTTTTCTTTCTTTTTTTTTTTTTTTTTTTTTTTTGAGACGGAGTTTCGCTCTTGTAACCCAGGCTGGAGTGCAATGGCGCGATCTCGGCTCACCGCAACCTCCGCCTCCTGGGTTCAGGCAATTCTCCTGCCTCAGCCTCCTGAGTAACTGGGATTACAGGCATGCGCCACCATGCCCAGCTAACTTTTTGTATCTTTAGTAGAGATGGGGTTTCACCATTTCGACCAGGATGGTCTCGATCTCTTGACCTCATGATCCACCCGCCTCGGCCTCCCAAAGTGCTGGGATTACAGGCGTGAGCCACCGCGCCCGGCCTCTTTCTTTTTTTTTTTTTTTTTTTTTTTACAAGTTGATTTCTTTCTTTTTTTTGAGAGAAGGAAAGAAAAAATTGAGTAAAGGAGAGGACGAAAGAGGAAGAGAAAGAGGGAGGGTGAACGGAAATATTGCTTTATTCTGAAAAAAAATGAGTATTAATAATGACCAATCAATGTTTCGTTTAAACCTATGAGTAGGTGTGATGTGGTATTGACAAGAATGTATATTTTGTGTATTTGAAGTGGAGAGCTCTGTAAATATTCATTAAGTTTACTTGTTCCGGATCTGAGTTCAAGTCCTTGATATCCTTATTAATTTTCTGTCTCATTGAATATGTGTGTATTTATTTACCTTTGAGATGGTGTTTCCTTCTTGTGGCCGAGGCTGGAATGCAGTGGCATGATCTCAGCTCACTGCAACCTCTGCCACCCGGGTTCAAGCGATTCTCTTGTTTCCGCCTTCCCGAGTAGCTGGGATTACAGGCAGGCACCACGACGCCAAGCTAATTTTTATACTTTTGGTAAAGATGTATTTTCACCATGTTGGCTATGCTGGTCTTGAACTCCTAACCTCACGTGATGGGCTTTTCTCGGCCTCCCACAGTGCTGGGATTACAGGTGGAGCCGTCGGGCCCGGCCCATTTATTTTTTCTACAGTGGCTAGGCCTGGGGGTGTTTCTGGAGTGTGTGACTCCCAGCCATTATTTCAGTTCTTATTTTTGTCAACCTGTGGACTGAGAAATCAATGTAGTGGATCATGACCCATATTTATATTTTAAATGAAGCAAAATAGAAAAACCTCGTAATGAATGCCTTATGCTTTGCAGAGTTAAGTGCTATCTTTCGCAACTTTTTTTTTTTTTTTGAGACGGAGTTTCGCTCCTGTTACCCAGGCTGGAGTGCAATGGCGTGATCTCGGCTCACCGCAACCTCCACCTCCTGGGTTCAGGCAATTCTCCTGCCTCAGCCTCCCGAGTAGCTGGGATTACAGGCACGCGCCACCATGCCCAGCTAATTTTTGTATTTTTAGTAGAGACGGGGTTTCACCATGTTGACCAGGATGGTCTCGATCTCTTGACTTCGTGATCCACCTGCCTCAGCCTCCCAAAGTGCTGGGATTACAGGCTTGAGCCACCGCACCCGGCCCACGACTTTTATTAGAATTATGCATGTCTTTTCTTCTTTTTTGAGATAGGGTCTCCCTCTTGTTGCCCAGGCTGGAGTGAACTGGCACAATTTCAGCTCACCACAACCTCCGTCTCCTGGGTTCAAGCGATCCTCCTGTCTCAGCCTCCTGAGTAGCTGGGATTACAGACGTGAGCCACCATGCCCAGCTAATTTTTTTTATTTTTAGTGGATACAGGGTTTCTCCATGTTGGCCTGGCTGGTCTCGAACTCCCGACCTCAGGTGATCCGCCTGTCTCGGTCTCCCAAAGTTCTGAGATTACAGGCGTGAGCCACCATGCTCAACCCTGCACAACTTTTATTGGGGTTAGGCTTGCACTTAAACAGCTGTCCTGAGCATGAGTGTGTATTACGGAGGCTGAGGTGGGAGGATCACCTGAGGCCAGGAGTTCAAGACCAGCCTGGCCAACATGGCGAAGCCCCGTCTCTACTTAAAAAAACAAAAATTGCCGGGCGCGGTGGCTCACGCCTGTAATGCCAGCACTTTGGGAGGCCGAGGCTGGTGGATTGCAAGGTCAAGAAATCAAGACCATCCTGGTCAACATGGTGAAACCCTGTCTCTACTAAAATATAAAAAATTAGCTGGGCATGGTGGCACGTGCCTGTAGTCCCAGCTACTCCGGAGGCTGAGGCAGGAGAATTGTCTGAACCCAGAAGGCAGAGGTTGCGGTGAGCCGAGATCGCGCCACTGCACTCCAGCCTGGGTAACAAGAGTGAAACTCTGTCTCAAAAAAAAAAAAAAAAAGTTAGCCAGGCGTGGTGGTGCGCGCCTGTAGTCCCAGCTACTCAGGAGGCTGGGGCAGGAGAATCACTCTTACCTGGGTGGAGATGTTATGGTCAAGAACAGTTTAGAGGCACCTCACCTTATATACCTGCTTATTTCAGAGTTTAAATGCTTATGTGTGTGATGAGTTGATTCACTAGAAAGGAATTGAATTCTCAGGTGGGGGTGATTTTGCACCCTCGGATCCAGAGACAGACAGCAGTGTCTGGGGACATTTCTGGCTGTCAGGACTTGGAGAGGAGGTGCTCCTGGGGTGGAGTGAGTGGAGGCAGGGACTCCGCTCAGCACAGTACCCTGCAGTGCCCAAGACGGCCTCACCCCAGAGAACGATCCAGCCCTGAATGGCCACAGTGCCTACAGTGGGGAGCTCTTAGTTAATTATTTGGGGGAAAAAATAGACTCTGCTCCCTGCTCACGGCAGACAGTGGAATAAACTCCTAGTGAGGCAGATGGAACAATCCAGGGGGCCCAGCTCCAGGCATTCACCTTCTCTCTCCTCCGGACTCAGGGTGGGATTTCGACCTGTGCAGCCTCCTGGGACCTCAGTGGGGCAGCGGATCTTGGGCTGCAGAGTCTCATGGGGGTTCATGGGACCCCCTAACCCAGGGGGTCACACCTGGAGGGTGATTCTGCTCCCATGGGACACTGGGTGATGTCTGGGGACATCTGATTGTCATGACGGGGACGTGCTTCTGGCATGGAGCGGGTGGAGGCCAGGGACGCTGCTCAGCACTCTGCAGTGCCCAGGACGGCCCGCCCCAGAGAACCATCCCTCCTATAATGTACACAGTGAGCGGGTGGGGAAGGCCTGGATGAGACTCTCTGATCTACTGAGCCGTCCCAGCACACACCCTGGCGCACAGGCGGTGCTCGCCAAGAATTTGCAAGCTGAGGGGCTGATGTCTCCAAACGCATAGGGCCCTGCTCACCGTCCCTGGGGAGAGGGGCAGACAGGTGTAGGCGACCGAGCCAAGGTGCGCGGGATCCTGGTGACACACTGCCCCCGTGTGGGCATCCGTGGAACCGCGGCCGGCGGCACCCGCGCCGCGCGGGTGGGGCCGGGGAGCGCCTGCACCGGGGAGGTCTCTGTGCAGCGCCGCCCGCTGGGACTTTCTGCCACAACGCCTACATTCTAGTTCCGTGGCATCCCACGTGGTGGCCACTGGTGGCTGCTGAGCCCCTGGACCGTGGCCAGGGCAACTAAGAAAATGCATCCTTTATCTCTTTTTTTTTTTTTTGAGGTGGAGTTTCGCTCTTGGTACCCAGGCTGGAGTGCAATGGCCCGATCTTGGCTCACCGCAACCTCCGCCTCCTGGGTTCAGGCAATTCTCCTGCCTCAGCCTCCTGAGTAGCTGGGATTACAGGCACGCGCCACCGGGCCCAGCTAATTTTTTGTATCTTTAGTAGAGACGGGGTTTCACCATGTTGACCAGGATGGTCTCGATCTCTTGACCTCGTGATCCACCCGCCTGGGTCTCCCAAAGTGCTGGGATTACAGGCTTGAGCCATCATCCTGTTTTTATCCTTTTTCCTTTTTCTAGACACAGCATGTCACTGCTCCGCGGGCTGGAGTGCAGAGCTGCGATCATAGCTCTCCGAAGCCTCGACCTCCTGGGTTCAATTAGTCCTCCCTCCTCGACCTCCCAAAGCGCTGGGGTTCATTACAGCCTGGCCCGTTTTCATCCATCTCAGTGTAAATGTAAGTAACCGTGCACGGTGGGTGGCTACGGAGCTCTGGAATGAGGTCTCTCCCCTGGGTGCTGTGGACCTTTGGAGCCAGATTTTTCTCTGTGGGGAAGCCGTCCTGGGCACTGCAGGGTGCTCAGCAGCATCCCTGGCCTCGACCCACCCCATGCCGAGAGCACCCCATTATTACCACCACAAATGTCCCCAGACATCACCCAGTGCCCCCCGGGAGCAGAATTACCCTGGTTGAGATCCCCTGAGTTAGGGGATCCCACGGATCCCCAAGAGACTCTATCCCATGATTCTGCCTTGCTGAGGTCCCAGGAGGCTGCACACATTGAAACCCACACCCTGAGTGAGGAGGGAGAGAGGAGGTGAGTCCCAGGAGCTGGGGTCCCTGGTTTATGCTGTCTGCCCCATTGGGAGTTTATCCTGGTGTCTGGTGTCCGAAAAGATTGCACTCAATCTTATCCCAAATAATGAACACGGGGTCTGCCGGGCGCCGTGGCTCACGCCTGTAATCCTAGCACTTCGGAACGCCAAGGCAGGAGGATCATTTGAGGTCAGGGGTTCAAAACCAGCCTGGCCAACATGGTGAAACCCCGTGACTACTGAGAATACAAAAATTAGTAGGGCGTGGTGGTGGGCGGCTGTAATCCCAGCTACCAGGGAGGCAGAGGTTGCAGCAAGCAGAGATCGCACCACTGCAGTCCAGCCTTGGTGACAGAGCGAGACTCAGTATCTGGGGAAAAAAAAGAAAGAAAAAGAAAACACAGTGTCTCCCTCAGGCACTGAGGACATTGGTGCCCGACCGTTCTCCAGGGTGGGGCCATCCTGGGCACAGCAGCGTGCTGAGCAGCGACCCTGGCCTCCACCCACTCCATTCCAGGAGCCCCTCACCCCAGCTATGACAACCACAGACGTCCCCAGATGTCACCCAGTGTTTCCTGGAGGGCAAATAGGCATCTCTGGCAGAGAAGCCTTGTCCCCAAGGGTGCAGGGTGACCGTGCTGTTGGCCGAGCGTCCTTCCATGATGGACTGTCCATCATGGAGACCACGGGCCGCACGTGGCTTCCGAGCACTTGAAAGGTGCCTAGTGCAACTGAGGAAGTGAATTTTTATTTCCTTTCATTTCGGTTAATTTAAATGCTAATGGGCCAGGCTGGTGGCCCACGCCAGTGATCCCAGCACTTTGGGAGGACAAGATGGGCGGATCACTTGAGGCCTGGGGTTCAAGACCAGCATGGCCAATATGGAGAAACCCCGTCTCTACTAAAAATACAAAATTAGCCGGGCGTGGTGGCAGGCGCCTGTAATCCCAGCTACTCAGGAGGCTGAGGCAGGAGAATCACTTGAACCTGGGAGGTGGATGTGGCAGTGAGCCGAGGTGGAGCCACTGCACTCTAGCCTGGTGGCAGACCGAGACTCTGTCTCAAAAAAAATAGCATAAAGGCTGGGCGAGGTGGCTCACACCTATAATCCCAGCACTTTGGGAGGCTGAGGCAGGCGGATCATGAGGTCAAGAGCTTGAGACCAGCCTGACCAATATGGTGAAACCCTGTTTCTACTAAAAATACAAAAATTAGCCAGGCGTGGTAGCACATGCCTGTAGTCCCAGCTGCTCAGGAGGCTGAGGCAAGAGAATTGCTTGAACCTGGGAGGCAGAGGTTTCAGTGAGCCGAGATCATGCTATTGGACTTCAGCCTGGGCAACAAGAGCAAAACTCTGTTAAAAAAAAAAAAAATGGGCCAGGCGCAGTGGCTCACGCCTGTAATCCCAGCACTTTGGGAGGCTGAGGTGGGCGGATCACGAGGTGAGGAGATCAAGACCATCCTGGCCAACATGGTGAAACCCCGTCTCTACTAAAAATACAAAACTTAGCTGGGCATGGTGGCGCGTGCCTGTAATCCCAGCTACTCGGGAGGCTGAGGCAGGAGAATTGCCTGAACCCAGGAGGCGGAGGTTGCGGTGAGCCGAGATCACTCCATTGCACTCCAGCCTGGGTAGCAAGAGCGAAACTCTGTCTCGAAAAAAAAAAAAAAGGGCTGGGCACGGTGGCTCACGCCTGTAATCCCAGCACTTTGGGAGGTCAAGATGGGCAGATCACCTGAGGTCAGGAGTTCGAGACCAGCCTGACCAATATGGTATAACCCTGTCTCGACTAAAAGTATAAAAATTAGCCGAGTGTGGTGCTGTGTGCCTGTAATCCCAGCTACTAAGGAGGCTGAGGCAGGAGAATCGTCTGAACCTGGGAGGCGGAGGTCACAGTGAGCCGAGATGGTGCCACTGAACTCCAGCCTGGGTGACAGAGCAAGACTGTGTCCAAAAATAAAACAACAAAAACCTCGCAAAATTTAGCCAGGTACAGTGGCTCACACCTGTGATCCCAACAATTTGGGAGGCCGAGGCAGGTGGATCAATTGAGGCCAGGATTTCAAAATCAGTCTGGGTAACGCAGGAAGACCCCTTCTCTACTAACTTTAAAATTAGCCAGGCATGGTGGCATGCAGCTGTAGTTCCAGCTACTCAGGAAGCTGAGGTGGGAGGATCTTTTGAGCCTGGGAAGTGAGGCTGCCGTGAGCTGTGAGCATGCCACTGCACTCCAGCCTGGGCGACAGAGGGAGACCCTGTGTCTGAAAATTTGAAAAAAAAAAAAAAAAAAAGTAGGCCGGGCGTGGTGGTGGCTCATGCCTGTAATCCCAGCACTTTGGGAGGCCGAGGTGGGCGGATCACGAGGTGAGGAGATCAAGACCATCCTGGTTAAGATGGTGAAACCCCCGTCTCTACTAAAAATAAAAAGAAATTAGCTCTGGTGGGGCGCGGTGGCTCACACCTGTAATCCCAGCACTCTGGGAGGCTGAAGCAGATGGATCATGAGGTCAAGAGATCGAGACCATCCTGGCCAACATGGTGAAACCCCATCTCTACTAAATACAAAAAAAAATTAGCTGGGCATGGTGGTGCGTGCCTGTAATCCCAGCTACTTGGGAGGCAGAGACAGGGGAACTGTTTGAACCCAGGAGGCGGAGGTTGCGGTGAGCCAAGAACGCACCATTGCACTCCAGCCTGGGTAACAAGAGCGAAACTCCATCTCAAAAAAAAAAAAAAAAAGAAAAAGAAATTAGCCAGGTGTGGTGGCACACGCCTATAGTCCCAGCTACTAGGGAGGATGGGGCAAGAGAATCGCTTGAATCCTGGAGGCAGAGGTTGCAGTGAGCCAAGATAACACCACTGCACTCCAGCCT
>CM052668.1:2016891-2039509 GCA_028533165.1 Leontopithecus rosalia | reverse complement strand
ATGGGAAGGCAGATAGATGGGACCAGAGAAGGACAGCCACTTGTCCAGAGACACACAGCCCCGCCATCGCAAAGCTGAGGCTGGCACTTGCCCCTTGGGTGTCTATGGGGAGGCAGTGCGGCCTCTGGAGGGCAGGCCAGGTGGGCAGCCATATCTCCCCGGTCCCCACAGTCCCCAGAGTCCCCAGGTACCCCCAGAGACACATCCGCTGACCTAATTAGCACATGGCCCCTGGGAAATGCTGGGAACACCTTTTAAAGGCCCTTAAACTCCCCAATAGCGACTCAATCCTGCCAACGCCAGACTCCGAAGGGCAGCAGCTGGGGGCACTGGGGACAGTGAAAAGCACAAAAACAAAACACACTTGGCCCGGCGTGGTAGCTCATGCCTGTAATCACAACACATTGGGCGGCTGAGTCCAGGAGTTCGAGACCAGCCTGGGCGACATAACAAGACTCTGTCTCTAAAAACCACAACAGCCGGGCGCGGTGGCTCACATCTGTAATCCCAGCACTTTGGGAGGCCAAGGAGGGCAGGTCACGAGGTCAAGAGATCGAGACCATCCGGGTCAACATGGTGAAACCCCGTCTCTACTAAAAATACAAAAAATTGGGTGTGGTGCGCGCCTGTAGTCCCAGCTACTCAGGAGGTTGAGGCAAGAGAATCACTTGAACCCGGTAGGCAGAGGTTGCGGTGAGCCGAGATTGCACCACGGCACTCCAGCCTGGCAACAGAGCACGACTCTTATCTCAAACAAACAAACAAAAAAGCCGGAAAGAACGAGGAAGCGCCTGTCCTGTCCTATGGGAGGCCTAGCCCAGGGCGGGTGACGAGCTGCCCATCACGAATGCTTCCCTCCCGCTCCCCCGCACTTTCACCCCCGGCAGGAAGGCCAGGGTGTGCTGCGGGCTGTGAGCAGAGAAAGCCCTCAACTGTGTCGGGAACATCTCCTTTCCTAGCCAGGCGTCATAACCACAGTAGCGCTGACCCACGGGAAGGGGACAAAGGGTCTTCACACCAGCCAGAACTACACAACTCAGAGCAAAACTCCATTGAAAAAAAAAAAAAAGGCCGAGTGCGGTCGCTCACGCCTGTAATCCCAGCACTTTGGGAGGCCGAGGCGGGTGGATCACGAGGTCAAGAGATCGAGACCATCCTGGTCAACATGGTGAAACCCCGTCTCTACTAAAAATACAAAAATTAGCTGGGCACGGTGGGGCGTGCCTGTGATCCCAGCTACTCGGGAGGCTGAGGCAGGAGGATCGCTCAAACCTGGGAGGTGGAGGTTGCGGTGAGCCGAGATGGTGCCACTGCACTCCAGCCTGGGCAACAGAGCAAGACTGTGTCCCAAAAAAAAAAACACAAACAACAAAAAACCGCACAAAATTTAGCCAGGTACAGTGGCTCACACCTGTGATCCCAACCTGTGATCCCAACAATTTGGGAGGCCGAGGCGGGTGGATCGATTGGGCCCAGGATTTCAAAATCAGTCTGGGTAACACAGGGAGACCCCTTCCCTACAGAGAATTTTATTTATTTTATTTTCTTTGAGATAAATAAAATAATTTTTTAAAATTTTATTTGAGGACTTTTGCTCTTGTTGCCCAGGCTGGAGTGCAGTGGCACGATCTCGGCTCACTACAACCTCTGCCTCCCAGGTTGAAGCGATTCTCCTGCCTCAGCCTCCCAAGTAGCTGGGATTACAGGCACGCACCACCATGCCCGGCTAATTGTGTATTTTAAGTAAAGATGGGTTTTTGCCATGTTGGACAGGCTGGTTTCGAACTCCTGACCTCAAGAGATCCACCCACCTCGGCCTCCCAAGGTGCGGGCGTTACAGGCGTGAGCCACCGTACCCGGCCCAGAGAATTTTAAAATTAGCCAGGTGTGGTGGTATGCACCTGGAGTCCCGGCTACTCTGCCCCTATTTCACAGAAGGGGAAACTGAGGCCGGGAGACGGGTCCACAGCTGTTCAGAGGATGCCTATGCAGAATCCTGCCTGGACAGCCGGCTGCCTGAGCATCCAAGGCCACCTGGAGGCAGAAAAAATGACCACGCCCCTGCCCCAATGTGCCACAAATGTCTGTGGCCTCCCACTGACGACCACGTCCATTTTCACAGTCCTCCTCAGGCGTGCCACTGGGACTGACCCCACACCCTTAGGAAAAATGGCTTCAACAAAGTCATGTGATTCCATCCTGGGCAATCAGAACACTTCCTTGTAGGCCATAAAGAGTGACATGGAAAAGTCATGTGATCCAAGATTGGCCAATCAGCGTGTTCCAGTCAGACCACAGGGATTAAACCAGGGGCGTCCTGTCACCTAAGCCTGGCCAATGAGAATGAGTCCTACGACATGCTGTAATTAAGCAGAAGGAATTGGCTGGAGTTGCTGAGCTGGGAGGATGCCAGCCTACAGCTGTTGGGAAACTGTGTTTGTTTGCTGCCACGGGAGACAAGTATTCCAGCTATGCACAGTGACACAAGATCCTGATACCATTGGAGCACCTGGATCCAGCCATGCCTGAAGGCAGACCTAATGTTGTAAATGTTCAGTTCCATGCACTTAAGCCATTCCGGGTTCTTTTTGTTGTTATTGCTGTTGTCACGTGCACCCAAAAAATCCTACATGAGATGAGAGACTGCTGCACTGAGCAAGTTGATGGGGACGGGAGCCAGGATGGTAACCCTATAGTTGGTGGGAATTTTTTTTTTTAACGTTTTTTTTTGTTTGTTTTTGTTTTTGTTTTTAAAGATGGGGTTTCACCATGATGGCCAGGCTGGCCTTGAACTCCTGACCTCAACTGATCTGCCCATCTCAGCCTCCCAAAGTGCTGGGATTACAGGCCTGAGCCACCGTGCCCAGCCCAACCAGGTTTAGAATAGGTGCTCAGCTTGTAATTTATCCAGTCTTATTTCGTCTTTCTCCTGCCAGGCCTGGAAATACGAGGCATTTTGTAAACAAATGAAGTTGGGAGGACTAAAAAATAATAACGTAATAATAATCATCACTCATTTCCTCGTTTAGTGAATTTGGAAAATCATATCATCAAAACCTGGCCAATCAGAGCATCTATTGAGACCATAAAACCTTTTTTTCTTTTTTTTTTTTCTCCTCTGGGAAAAATGGGTCGGGATGACAGGTGTAAGCCATTGTACCTGGCCAATTTTTTTTTTTTCTTTTTTGAGATGGAGTCTTGCTCTGTCCCCCAGGCTGGAGTGCAATGGTCCAGTCTTGGCTCACTGCAACCTCTACCTCTCTGGTTAAAGCAATGATCCTACCGCAGCCTCCCGAGTAGCTGGGATTACAGGCAGGAGCCACCACAACCAGCTAATTGTTGTATTTTTAGTAGGCAGGAGGTTTGGTTTCACCATGTTGGACAGGCTGGTTTCGAACTCCTGACCTCGTGATCCACCTGCCCGGGTCTCCTAAAGTGCTGGGATTACAGGCTTGAGCCACCACGCCTGGCCCCTTTTGTTTTTGAGAAGGGTTTCACTCCATCGCCCACGCTGGAGTGCAGTGGAGTGATTTTGGCTCACTGCAGCCTCGGCCTCCCGGGCTCAAGTGATCCTCCCACCTCAGCCTCCTGATTTGCTGGGATGACAGGCAGGTGCCGCGACGCCCGGCTGTATTTTGTTTGTTCTTTGTAGAGATGGGGCTTCACCGTGTCACCCAGGCTGGCCTTGAACTTCTGGGGTCAAGCAGTCTGCCCTCTTTGGCCTCCCAAGCGCTGAGATTAGAGGCAGGAGCCACCTTCCCCCGCCTCTTTTAAGTTTTATGGCTGAAGAATGGACCTCGCTCGTAGGTATGCTCACCCTGGTCCTAGCCCTGCCTCAAATCGGCGAGTCAAAGGCAGTTTCATTGACAGAGTGACATTTAAATCAAGACGGGGGTCAGGTGCGAGGGCTCACCCTGTGATCCCAGCACTTTGGGAGGCCGAGGTGGGTGGATCACCTGAGGTCAGGAGTTCGAGACCAGCCTGGCCAACATGGTGAAACCCCGTCTCTACAAAAATACAACAATTTGTCCAGGTGCAGCGACGGACATCTGTGATCCCAGCTGCTCTGGAGGCTAAGGCAGGAGAATGGCTTGAACTTGGAAGGCAGAGGTTGCAATGAGCCAAGGTCTCACTGTTGCACTCCAGCCTGGGAGACAAGAGCGAAATTCCATCTCGGAAACAAATAAATAAATCGGTCGGGCACAGTGGCTCGCGCCTGTAATCCCAGCCTTTGGAAGGTTGAGGCGGGCAGATCATGAGGTCAGGAGTGCACACCAGCCAGTTCGAGACCACCCTGGCCAACATGGTGAAACCCCGTTTCTACTAAAAATACAAAACATTAGCCAGGCGCGTGCCTGTAATCCCAGCTACTCGGGAGGCTGAGGTAGGAGAATTGCTTCAACCCTGGAGGCGGAGGTCACAGTGAGGCAAGAACACCCCACTGCCCTCCAGCCTGGGCAACAAGAGCAAAACTCCGTCTCAAGATAAATAAATAAAAGTGTTAGGTTTACGAGCTCCAAAAAGGAGAAGAGGGGGATTCCTCTCCTCCTTCGTTGCTCGGAACCTCCGCTTCCAACCAGGACGCACAGTAAGTGCTCACTGAGTATTTGCTAACTGCATTTGGGAGGGGCTGGGGGGAAACTAAGGCCTGGAGCAGCCGGCTCGAAAGGCCCCACGTTGCCCGGCCAGGTAGCGGCAATCCAGCAGCTCAACTCCAGGGCTGGACAGCTGAGCCCCACCTCCGCCGGGGCCTAGCAGAGGGAGGTCCCCTCGCCTGCACGGCGGCCACCTGTTTCCTCCCCGGCCTGTGATTAATGGCCATGTAACCCCATCCATCACGCACCAGCGCCGGGCTCTGCCCTGGAGGCCGAGGGGCCCAGCGCTCATTTGTAACCCGGCCTTGAGGCTGGTCTCAGACGGTTGTATCCCTGAGACAGATCCCCACCCCGCCTTGGCCCCAGATGTGGCCCTGAGAATCCCAGGGAGAGGAAGCACCATGAGGTGGACACGTGGAGTCAGGGATGGAGGGGGGGCAGTGCCAGCCATCCAGTGTGACCCGCCGAAACCCCCGTTCTCCCCAATTAATGACACGTTCCCTCCTGCGTCGAGCTGTCTGCCCTTCCTCGCCCACCCCACCTGCCGCGTTCTGTTCTTGCTGCACCCCCAAAGCAGGTCTTTGCAGTGGGTCCAGCCCAGGCTGCCCGTCTCCCACCTGATCTTCCTCCCATCACGCTACCACGGAGGAGCTGCCCTGTCTCATCCATGCTTTAAGCCAGGGGTTCCCATTCTGGTGTCATTGTGCCCCCGACCATGGGACACTGGGCAATGTCTGGGGGCATCTGTGGGGGGAAGACCTCAGAGGTGCTCCTGGCATGGAGTGATGAGAGGCCAGGGACAGGGCTCAGCACCCTGCAGTGCCCAGAACGCCCCCTGCCCCCCCCCCGAGAATGAATTATCTGGGCCAGAATGTCCGAAAACCAGATTTTCCTTTTTTTTTTTTTTTTTGGAGACAGAGTTTCGCTCTTGTTACCCAGGCTGGAGTGCAATGGCGTGATCTGGGCTCACCGCAACCTCCGCCTCCTGGGTTCAGGCAATTCTCCTGCCTCAGCCTCCTGAGTAGCTGGGATTACAGGCACGCGCCACCGTGCCCAGCTAATTTTTTGTATTTTTAGTAGAGACGGGGTTTCACCATGTTGACCGGGATGGTCTCGATCTCTTGACCTCGTGATCTACCTGCCTCGGCCTCCCAAAGTGCTGGGATTACAGGCGTGAGCCACCGTGCCCGGCCCCAGATTTTCCTTTTACTCTTTTCTTTTCTTTTTTTTTAAAGAGAAGGGGTCTCGCTATGTTGCCCAGGCTGGAGGGCAGTGGCTATTCACAGGCGCGATCCCACTACTGATCAGCACAGGAGTTTTGACCTGCTCCGTTTCCGACCTGGGCCGCTTCACCCCTCCTTAGGCAACATGATGGTTCCCCGCTCCCAGGAGGTCACCATATTGATGCTGAACTTAGTGCAGACACCCGATCGGCATAGCGCACTGCAGCCCAGAACTCCTGGGCTCAAGCGATCCTCCCGCCTCGGCCTCCCGAGTAGCTGGGACCACCGGTACGGGCCACCACGTTCGGGAAAACCAGATTTTCCTATTTGATTCAGGCAGAGGTGAACCAGGGTGGGTGTACTCGGGAGCGAGTTCCTTTCCTCAGGCATAAAACTGAAGAGAGACCGGGCGCGGTGGCTCACACCTGTAATCCCAGCACTTTGGGAGGCTGAGGCGGGAAGCTCGCTTGCATCCAGAAGTTTAAGACTAGCCTGGGTAACATGGCGAGACCCCATCTCTACAAAAAACAAACAAAAATTAGCCAAGGCCAGGCGCGGTGGCTCACGCCTGTAATCCCAGCACTTTGGGAGGCCGAGGCGGGTGAATCACGAGGTCAAGAGATCGAGACCATCCTGATCAACATGGTGAAACCCCGTCTCTACTAAAAATACAAAAAATTAGCTGGGCATGGTGGCGCGTGCCTGTAATCCCAGCTACTCGGGAGGCGGAGGCAGGAGAATTGCCTGAACCCAGGAGGCGGAGGTTGCGGTGAGCCGAGATCGTGCCATTGCACTCCAGACTGGGTAACAAGAGCGAAACTCCGTCTCAAAAAAAAAAAAAGAAGGAAGGAAGGAAGGAAGGAAGGATCTTGCTCTAAAACCTCCCATGCGGAGGGAGGAAGGAAGGAAGGAAGGAAGGAAGGAAGGAAGGAAGGAAGGAAGGATGGATCTTGCTCTAAAACCTCCCATGGCTCCCCAGTGCCCTCCAGGTAAAATCCCAGCTCCCCAATCCAGCAGCTCGTGCTGCCATCGCGTCCCTGCCAAAAGCCACATTGAATAGTGGTCAAAGGCCCAGGGTCAAGGTCAACGGCCTGGGATTACATCTAGTGTGATTTAGGCCAAGTCACTTCAGCTCTCTGTGACTCGACCGGGGAGAACCTTTCCCCGTCTCTTTTTTGTTTTATTTTTATTTTATTTATCTTTTTTTTTGAGACGGAGTTTTGCTGTTGTTTTCAGGCTGGAGGCAATGGCGCAATCTCAGCTCTCCGCAACCTCCGCCTCCCGGGTTCAAGCGATTCTCCTGCCTCAGCCTCCGGAGTAGCTGGGACTACAGGCACGAGCCACCACATCTGGCTCATTTTCATATTTTTAGTAGAGACAGGATTTTGCCATGTTGGCCAGGCTGCTCTTGAACCCCTGACCTCAAGTGATGCACCTGCTTCAGCCTCCTAAAGTACTGGGATTACAGGCGTGAGCCACCGCGCCGGTTTCCTCACGTCTAAAACGGGCGTGAGCACAGTCCCTAAAGGTTAAAGTTTGTAAGACCCTTGGTGCATAGAAAAAACATACAGGCCGCCGGGTGCGGTGGCTCAAGCCTGTACTCCCAGCACTTTGGGAGGCCGAGGCGGGTGGATCACGAGGTCCAGAGATCGAGACTATCCTGGTCAACATGGTGAAACCCCGTCTCTACTAAAAATACAAAAATTAGCTGGGCACGGTGGCGCGTGCCTGTAGTCCCAGCTACTCGGGAGGCTGAGGCAGGAGAATTGCCTGAACCCAGGAGGCGGAGGTTGTGGTGAGCCGAGATCGCGCCATTGCACTCCAGCCTGGGTAACAAGAGCGAAACTCCGTCTCAAAAAAAAAAAAAAAAAAAAAAAAAAAGCAAAAAACATACAGGCCTGTGTCGGTTGGATTATTTATAGTGTGGCCCACAGTTCTGGGCTTCCCAGAAAAAACAAAGAAACCTGTTTTGGAAAAATGATTATTTCACAATGACTCTCTCCTTCACAAGCCCAGGTCCCTCTGGGTGGCCCCACCCTGACCTCACGGCTGAAGGTATCTCTGTCCAGCTCCACTTCCCCGGAAAGTGTTGGGGCTTTGAAAATGGGAGTGTTTGGTCCCCGGCGCACTGATACTGGAAGGCACCTGCGTACATAAACCCTGGCAGGTGGCCTCCCAGGAGAGAGGGCGTCTGGTCCCCACGGTAGTGGGGGCGGGTGCTGGTGGCAGCAAAAACACAGGCTTTGTGGTTGGCTAAAGGCCTGACTCGGTTTTTAAAAATTTTTTTATTTTAATTTAATTTTTTTTAAATTAATTTATTTTTTTTTGAGACGGAGTTTCACCATGTTGGTCAGGCTGGTCTTGAACTCCCGACCTCAGGTGATCCGCCCGCCTTGGCCTCCGAGGTGTCTGGATTACATGAGCCACCACGCCCAGCCAAGATAATTAATCTTGATCACTGAGGGCTCTCACCTTTATCTGCCAAGGTAAGGAGCCTTGGGTTCCAGATCCATTTTACAGATGGGCACAGTCGAGGCCTAACCATTCATCGGAGGGGACAGGCTGCCTAGTGGATGATGATAATGAAGAGACCATACTTAGCAACTGCCAGAGGAAGACCTTGAGGTCACAGCCTTATTTCAGCAGCTTCTTTGGGGCCTGTTCTCCGCGTGGCAGAGAGAGGGATCCTTTCATAACTGCCACCAGGTCTGCTCCCTCCTCTTCCCACGGCCCTCCAGGATTCCCACCTCACTCAGAGCAAAAGCACCTGTAATCCCAGTTCTGGGAGGAGAAGACGGGAGGATCACCTGACGTCAGGAGTTCGAGACCACCGTGGCCAACATGTGAAACCCCATCTCTACTAAAAATATAAAAATTACCTGGACGTGGTGGGTGCCTGTAATCCCAGCTACCCAGGAGGCTGAGGCAGGAGAATCACCTGAACCCAGGAGGCAGAGGCTGCAGTGAGCCGAGATCGTGCCATTGCACTCCAGCCTGGGTAACCAAAAAAAAAAAAAAAAAACCCACCAGGTCCTGTCCCTCTTCCTTCCACAGCCCTCCAGGGCTCCCACCTCACTCAGAGCAAAAGCTCTGTACTCCCCGCGGCCCACAAGCCCTTTTGGGACTGCCCTGCGTCACCAGCTAGAGTTGGCAGGGCACAGTGCAAAAGAAAGCTGAAAGGCCCCTTGTTCAAAAATGATTAGGAATTTCAAAACGCAGCAGTAAAGATTAACTCAGGCAGAAGCCCTGCTGGGGGCAGGGGGCCTGGGCAACAGCATGAAGCCCCAGGCCCAGGCCCTGCCTCCCTCCCGGGCATCCTGGTGCCAGGCACAGTCCTGCCCCAGGGCCTTTGCACCCGCTCGTCCTGCCTCTGACTGGCACTGCCCCCATCCCCTGTTCTCGCTCCTTGGGGTCCATTTGGGGGGGAGGAAGCCTTCTGACCCTCCTGCCCTCTGTTCAACCTTGCACCTTCCTACCTCGCCATTCTCCCAGCCGGTTTTTCCGCAGAGCCGTCCCCACCATCTGACCTGCTGGGAATTCAGCTCCTGAATTTGTCTCTGTCTGTCTCCAGGCACCTCACCAGGGCAGGGACCTTGTACCCCCTCTCCACCCCACGCCAGGTCCCTGGAGCAGCCGGGCCTGGCACACAGGCCCTCCATAAATGTGTCCAAAGAATGGCTTCCCTGAGGAAGGCGGCATGACCGCTGCCTTTCTGCAGAAGAGGAAACTGAGGCCCGGCGAGAACCACCGCCCAGCCAGAGCCAAGGTCACAGAGTACCTCCCTGGCACGCGTCCAGGTCGTGCCACGGCAGGCCGGCGGCTTCGACGTGGCAGCCGGGTCCCTTTCTTTGACAGATGGGGAAACCGAGGCCAGGCCGGCCGCCAGGCTGGGGCGGGTGGCGGCGGCCGCGGCCCGGGGCGGGGGCGCGCCGGGCCCAAGGTCACCGCGGCGGGCGGGCCCCGGGGAGGCGGGCCGGGGTGGGGATCCGCAGGCCTCCCCGGGCGCGCGCGTCCCCCCCCCTCGGCGGCGCGCACGGGGCACGGGCGGCGGCGGCAGGTGGAGCCGGAGCCTCCGCAGCAGCCGAGCCGCGGCCACTGCCGGCGTCGCCGCCATTAGACAATAGCGGTGGGGCCGGGGAGCGGGGAGGCGGGCGGCGGGGAGGGGCGGGGAGGGCGCCGGGCGCGCAGGAAGCGGGGCCCGGGGCGCGCCGGGGCCGGGCGCGCGGGGAGGGGGCGCAGGAAGCGGGCGAGGCCGGGCGCGGGAGGCGGCGGCGGCGGCCCCGGGAGCTGCCGATCCGCGCCGGGACAAAGGCGCGGTCGCCCGGCGCCCCGAGCAGCCCGAGCCGGGGCGCACAGCCGGGGCGCAGCCCGCGCCCCCCGCCGCGACTGACATGATGTTTCCACAAAGCAGGCATTCGGTAAGCGGGGCCCGCCCGCCCGCGCCCCTCCCCGCGCCCCCACCCCCGGCTCCCGGGCCCTGGCTTCCCTCGGGCTCCGAGCCCCGCGCGACCCCCTCCTGCCGCCGACCCCCGGGCACCCCCTCAGTTCCCGGTGCTCCCCCGGCTTCCGGGCCCCGAACCCCCCCCGCTCCCGGCTTGGCGCCCCCCCCAACGCCCGCCGGGACAGGCAGGGCCTCGGACGGCCTTGGCCTCGGGCCTGGGGATCTCCGGGAGCCCCGCCAGGCACCTCCAGCGCGGGGCTCCTTTGGGGGCCTGTGGTGGGGGGGACGATCCGAGGCGCACCCCTCCCGGAAGAGAGCGCGTCCCCGAGGAAGGGCGCTGGGATTCTGGGGTGGGCTCCCCCCGGGAAGATTTTGGGCGCCGAGAGAGACCCCCTCCCCCAAGGGGACTTTGCAGGGGGGACTCGCTGCCCCTCAACTTGGGGAGGGGGCTCCCTAGGGCGCGTTTCCAGCCCCCTCGGATGCACCCACTCCCGGCGCTTTGGAGGGGCGGTAGAGGGCGTACCCTGCCCCCCATCTAGGGCGGGCCTTAAAACGCACCCCCACTGCCTGGGGGTGGCGGGGGACGGGGCGGCTCCGGGCGCACCCACCCCCTCAGCTTCCCCCGGGGAGAGGCGGGGGCAGGAAGCGCGGGTGGGGGCCTTGCCAGGGGCGGTAAACACGGGCCCAGGAAGTGGGGCAGGAGGGGGGGCGCCGCAGCTGCGCGGCCGCTCCCTCCTGGCCCGCCCTTGAGGGGGGCCTGGCCCACGCCTGGGCCTGACCCGGGCGCCCCCTCCCCACAGGGCTCCTCGCACCTACCCCAGCAACTCAAATTCACCACCTCGGACTCCTGCGACCGCATCAAAGACGAGTTTCAGCTCCTGCAAGCTCAGTACCACAGGTGAGGGGCGGGCCGGGGTCCCTGTGCCCCGGGAGGGTGAGCCCCCTTATGCTGCACGGATGGCAAGGCTGAGGCTGCCAGGTTGGGGAAATAATGTGTGCTAGACTCCGACCTAATCACTTGACAAATACTGAATTCCTTTCTTTAAAACAGCCCCAGTTTGTAGAGGAGGAAACCGAGGCACGAAAAAGTTAAATAATTTGCCCAAAGACCCAGCTGTGTGACTTCAGAGTCCTCCCTCCTCCCCAGTCTCCCCCAAGCCCCCCCCATAAAAGACCTTGCGCCAACCAGCTTAGAGCCTGAACTCACCATCCCCCCAACCCCAAAACACATTTTGGGTCATCTCTGTCTTTGCCCAGTTTTGGAAAAAGAGTTCCCAGCGCCCATCACATCCTCCACCGAACTTTGACCTTTCTGAAGAGTTTGCCATGTAGCGTGGTCTAAGGCGAGGGGACTATTTAGTCCTCTTAAAGAAACTTAAGCCCAGGCCGGGCGCGGGGGCTCAGGCTTATAATCCCAGCACTTTGGGAGGCCGACGCTGGTGGATCACTTGAGGTCAGCAGTTCAAGACCAGCCTGACCGACATGGTGAAACCCTGTCTCTACTAAAAATACAAAATTAGCCGGGTGTGGTGGCGCACACCTGTAATCCCAGCTACTCGGGAGGCTGAGGAAGGAGAATTGATTGAACCAGGGAGGCGGAGGTTGCAGTGAGCCGAGATCAGGCCTTTGCACTCCAGCGTGGGCGACAGAGTGAGAGTCCGTCTCAGAAAAAAAAAAAAAAAGAAAGAAGCTTAAGCCTAGAGAGGTCAGGGATTTCCTCGGGGGTGTCTACAGCATTGAGGAAGTGGCAAGGCTGAGATTGGCACCCGATGTCTCTCCTGGTGTAAGGATGCAGATTCCCACGTTCCCTGCTCTGGAGGGGCGCACCAGACCTGGGAGTCTGGAGGAAGTCAGGCCATGCTGAGACCCACGTTTCAGCCTTGGGGCCCTGTCCTGACTGCAGTTTGCACACCCCAGAAGTGTTCCTGGAGGGATCCTGGACTTCCTCCGAGTAGAAAGGGGAATCTCAGGCCGGGCGCGGTGGCTCACGCCTGTAATCCCAGCACTTTGGGAGGCCGAGGCGGGTGGATCACGAGGTCAAGAGATCAAGATCATCCTGGTCAACAAGGTGAAACCCTGTCTCTACTAAAAATACAAAAATTAGCTGGGCATGGTGGCGCGCGCCTGTAATCCCAGCTACTCGGGAGGCTGAGGCAGGAGAATTGCTTGAACCCAGAAGGCGGAGGTTGCGGTGAGCCGAGGTCCTGCCATTGCACTCCAGTCTGGGTAACAAGAGCGAAACTCCGTCTCAAAAAAAAGAAAGGGGATCTCGATTTTGAAAGTATCCAATCTTTTGGGGTACTCCCTGTG
This sequence comes from Leontopithecus rosalia, assembly GCA_028533165.1. NCBI lineage: Eukaryota > Metazoa > Chordata > Mammalia > Primates > Cebidae > Leontopithecus > Leontopithecus rosalia. The sequence continues at coordinate 2,026,940 of CM052668.1, read as the reverse complement.
TGCTAAAGACCATATGTGCTTCCTTGTGAGGTCCGGCTGTCGTGCCCATTCTCAAGATGGGTACACTGAGACTGACAGTCAAAGGCACTGGAAGCAGCTTTCCAGGAAGGCCCCAGAAACTTCTGTTTGGGTCCCTGGATGTGTAGGGTTGGAGAGTGCCTGGTGGGCTCTGGGGCTGACCTGATTCCACAGGGAAGAGATCAGATGGCCTTCACAGTGCTGTGTGACCTCCGGTAAGCCGGACGCCCTCTCTGAGCTTTGGAGTCTCCATCTGCTGGGTCTGGGCCTTCTGCTATCCAGAAAGCCCTGCCATATCAGGCACACACTGGATGTTCAAGGCATTAACAGACCCTGGGTGGCCAGATCAAGTCTCACACTGTTGCCCAGGCTGGAGTGCAGAGGCGAAATCTCGGCTCACTCCAACCTCCGCCTCCTGGGTCAAGTGATTTCCTGTCTCAACCTCCCAAGTAGCTGGGATTACAGGCACGCGCCACCATGCCCAGCTAATTTTTGTATTTTTAGTAGAGACGGGGTTTCACCTTGTTGACCAGGCTGGTCTCGATCTCTTGACCTCGTGATCCACCCGCCTCGGCCTCCCAAAGTGCTGGGATTACAGGCGTGAGCCACCGCGCCCGGTCAAGCGCACTAGAGGAAAGCTGGTGGAGGCCAGACATCCCCAACTTGGCACCCTCTTCTCCGGTAGAGCAAAATGCCAGGCTCCTGGGGGATCATAAGACCCATGGGTATGGGCTGGTACTGGGCTATCAAAACTTATTAACATCAGTGTGGCCAAAGTTGGTACACAAGCCCCCACTGCTAAATTTGACTGGCTTTAAAAAAAAAATTCCACGTGCATTTATGGGGTGCTTGCTGTATGCTGGGTACTGTTCTAGAGCTTTTCTTGTCCGAATTCATTGAGTATTCCCCATGCCACCCTGCGAGGTGGGTGGCACCTCACAGAGGAGGAAATGAAGCCCAGAGAAGTCGCGGAGTTTGCCTAGAGTCACACAGCAGGGAAGACGCAGGGCCAAGCTCTGAACCCAGTCCGGGAGGGGCCGGGGATGGTAGGAGCAGGTCAGCCAGAGCCAGGTCTGCAGGGCCGCTGTGCTGGGTTGGATTTACATGTGTAAAGGACACGGGCTTGTCCACCTCCCCCACTGCATTATCAGTTCTTTTCCTGGACTGGGAGGCCTTCCTACCCTCTGTCTCCCTCCGGCCACGACACCCTCATGGGGGCTTTGAGAAACGCCCGGAAGCTCATCCCTCCCTGGAGGGCCTGTAAGAAAGAAGCTGTGGCGTCAGCCACCTGGATGGCCCAGGTGGAGTTGAAGAAATGGTGTGTTTTGTCACGGCTAAATAAAAAGGGCAGCCAGGCGGGGTGGCTCACGCGCCTCTTTGGGAGGCCGAGGTGGGCGGATCATGAGGTCAAGAGATCGAGACCAGCCCGGCCAACATGGAGAAACCCCGTCTCTACTAAAAACACAAAAATTAGCCGAGCGTCGTGGCGAGCGCCCGTAATCCCAGCTACTCAGGAGGCTGAGGCAGGAGAATCGCTTGAACCCAGGAGGCGGAGGTCGCGGTGAGCCGAGATTGCACCATTGCACTCCAGCCTGGGTAACAAGAGCGAAACTCCATCTCAAAAAAAAAAAAAGAAAAAAGACAGGAAGGAATAGAGGGACCTGAGGGGTCTCCCCAGGAAGCCCAGGTCCCCTTGGGAAGGCCAGCTGGGAGCTGCCTTGCAGCCCTGGACCCTCTCAGCCTCTTTAAGATTTCTATTTGGGTCTGGAAAATTTTCCCCTGTGGTTGAAAGCTTGGGCTGCTTCTTGGCTGTGTGACCTTGAGCCAAGTGCTCACCCTCTCTGGGTGTCCACTGTGTCATCTATAAAAGGAGCGTGACAGTGACGCTGCGGGCCTCATCCGGATCGCGAGAGTAAAGGCTTGTGAAAGTCCCTCTGAGCCCGCGTTGCGTGCGCCCTCTGGCTTCCGGTGTTTCTATGATGTCCGTTCTTTCTCCTCTACCAGATCTGCGAGGGGGGGTTTCATCACCCCCTTCTTACGGTCAGCGGCCCTGGCACTCTCCCCTCGCCCCCGAATCACAGAGAGCTCAACTGTTACCCACTTCCCTTCCCCTCAACGCCATGCCCTCAGCCCCACCAAAGCTCCTGGCTCCCTCAGCCGGGCACGGCGGGTGACTCCCATCTGTAATCCCAAGCACTTTGGGAGGCCGAGGCAGGAGGATCGCTTGAGCCCCGGAGTCTGGGCAACATGGGGAGAGCCCCATCTCAATTAAAAAATTAATAATTGTTGCTTGACCCTCTGAGAATTGGCTGATTGTGCCCTTACGGGGGTCGAGGCACCTTGGCGCCTCAGTTTCCTCCCCTGGATAACAGAGGGTGGGGGGGGTCCTGCCCATCTGCCACCAACCACCCGGTCTCCCCCTGTGCCTCCTCAGCCTGAAGCTGGAATGTGACAAGTTGGCCAGCGAGAAGTCGGAGATGCAGCGTCACTACGTGATGGTAAAGTCACGCCACCCCCAGGTCTGGTGCTCGGGGCGGGGACAGGGCCTCCCACACCCCACCGCCCCGCCACGGCCAGCTGCTACCTAAACCCGGGCCACCTCCCCTGGGAATCCTGAGGGCTCAGGGCCTGTTCTCCACTCAGCCGGCCCCTGCCGGGCTGAGCCTGCCTCACTAGCCTGGCAGCTGGCCGAGGAGGTGGCTGAGTTGCCAAGCCGCCAGGTCGCAGACCAGGCCTGCCAGGTCCCCCGGCTGTCCTTGGCAGCGGAGGAGGGAGGAGGAGGAGGAGGAGGCGGAGGCTGTGCAAGCCAACAGCCAGGAACTGACGTGGGGGAGCAGCCCAGTCCCTCCCCACTGCCAAGGTCCCCCCACTTAACCCCTTGGGGCCAAGCTGAGAGAGGAAGCCTGTGGGAGGGGGTCTGAGCCCTCCTCCTTTTGGGGGACGGGGGGAGTGAGGTGTCACACTGCATTACTGCTGATAGAATCCTTTGCTCTGTGTTGGAACCGCCAGGTGGCAATTTCTGCATCAAAAATCCCCTCCCTGGCCTGACCCTCGAGCAGCCATACTACTAGGGTCTCAGCCCAGGACCCAGATCTCCCAGACTGTTGGGGGAGGCAGAGCCAGACCCTGACCCTGGCAGTCAGAAGGGATGGAGCCAGGGTCAGAGAGAGGGACCTAGGACCTGAATGAGGAAGACTATGGAGACGGGGGGCGCGAAGCTGGGCTCTTGCAGGATGAGTAGGAGTTTACCAGGCAGAGAAGGAGAAACTGCATGAAAGCCTGGGAATGACCTTGGGTTTCTCCCCGGGGGGTGACGGGGAGCCACGGGAGGGCTTAGAGCAAGGGAGGGGCAGGGTCAGATCTGGGGCTTGGGGTGAGGGGAGCTGCTGGCCCCAGAGCCAGAGCCAATAGGCTTCGTTTGCCCTCACTGTTTATACCCAGGCAGGCAAACATCCCTGAGTTGGGGCCCACCCGCAGTCAAGACATAGAAAGATACAAGATTAGGAGCCCTGGAATGCGTGTTCTCTCGGTGCATGCGGAGTGGGGGAGGAGCCAGGCCAGGGCGAGGGCCCTAGAGGGCCCCCCAGTCTCCATCCGCAGCCCCAGCGGGCCCCCAGCCCCTCTCCCGGGCAGGCTGGCTGCCATGCTGGGTGTGGGCGTCTCTGTCTCCTGCACTGTCTCCCTCCCACCTGCCTCTCCCTTTCTTCCTGCTCTCAGCTCTCTTGCTGTCTCCCGCACTTGGTCTGTCTCTGTCACTCCCCTGTCTCTTTGTCTCCTCGCCCCCCCATCCTTCCCCACCCCCATCTCCCTCTCCCTCTCTCTCCTCCCCAAATAGTACTACGAGATGTCCTACGGCTTGAACATAGAGATGCACAAACAGGTACGCCTCCTCCCCCTCCTCCCCCTCTTCCTCCCTCCCCCTCCTCCCCCTCCTGCCTCCCCTCCGTCCCCCTCCCTCCCCCTCCTCCTTCCCCTCCTCCTACTCCCCCTCCCTCTCCCCTCCCCCTCCCCTCCCCTCCTCCTCCCTCCCCTCCTCTCCCCTTTCCCTCCTCCCTCCCCCCCAATCCCCCACCTCGAGCCCCAAGCCCCGACTTAGGCACCCCCAGGCAGGTAGCGGCAGGCCCTCGCTGGGCACAAAGCCAGCCCTGTTATCCAGTTACCTCCCAAGCCCTTCCCAAGCTCCCAACCTCGTTTCTTTTTCAGGCCTCCCTGGAAGTTTTTTCTCCCAGGCGGGGAGGGGCAGAGCCCTCCCTACATTCCCACAAGTGCTTACTACCTGCCAGGGGCTGGTCCTCCCAGTCACCCACCCCCAGGTGGCCGAGCCCCAGTGTAGTGTGGCCTCCTGCACCTCGCTGCACGCTGAGCTGTAGGGACCACCAGCCTCGAGGCCCACCTTCGCCACTGGCTGCCCTTGACCCCAACATGGCTTTGCTCATCCCACCCTGGCCAGACCCAGCCCCTCTCAGAGAGAAGCCCACGTGGCAGGGCCGCGCCGGGTCCCCGTGTGGGCCTCGTAGGACCCGCCCAGGACTGGAGCCGGCTTCCTCTGTGTGTTCCAGGCGGAGATTGTGAAGAGGCTGAACGGGATTTGTGCCCAGGTCCTGCCTTACCTCTCCCAAGAGGTAAGAGCCAGGGCCCCGGGAGGCGGTGCCAGAGTGGGGGCCTGCACGCGCCCAGCCCCTGCCCCCCTGCAGCCATCTCAGGTGGTGCACTGGGCACCCCAGGGCACAGGCCTCCCAGCTCTGGACACCAGAGCCAGCCTGTGCAGAAAAATCCCCAGGCCAGAGAAAGGGGTGTGGAGGGCGGGCCGCACCCTGCTCTGGAATTCCCAGCTGGAGTGCGTCATGACATAGGTAGGAATGTGACGGGAACTGCCCCGGGAAGGTTTTCCTTGTATCTTCCTGCTTTCCCCTCTTGAGACATCCTCCAGGCCCTGTGGGCGGCAGAGGACGGAGGACCAGTGGGTGCGACGGCGGGGGGAGCACGGGCAGCCACACAGGGACACAGCCGCACAGATGGGCGTCGGCACACAGGAGACACACACATGCAGACAGCACAGACACAGGCACAGTGACACACATCCAGGTGTGTGCAGCTACACGTGGGCACACGTGATCCTGAGCACACATTAACAAATGCACACGCACATCCAGAGGAACCTGACGCCGGCTCCTCTTTTTTTTTTTCTGAGACGGAGTTTCACTCTTGTTACCCAGGCTGGAGTGCAATGGCGCGATCTCGGCTCACTGCGACCTCCGCCTCCTGGGTTCAGGCAATTCTCCTGCCTCAGCCTCCCGAGTAGCTGGGATGACAGGCACGCGCCACCATGCCCAGCTAATTTTTGTGTTTTGAGTAGAGACGGGGTTTCACCATGTTGACCAGGATGGTCTCGATCTCTTGACCTCGTGATCCACCCGCCTCGGCCTCCCAAAGTGCTGGGATTACAGGCGTGAGCCACCGCGCCCGGCCTTTTTTTGTTTTTTTAAAGTAGAGATGGAGTTTCACCATGTTGGCCAGACTGGTCTCGAACTCCTGATCTCGTGATTTTCCTGCCCCAGCCTCCCAAAGTGCTGGGATTACAGGCACGTGCCACCACCCCCAGTCTAATTTTTGTATTTTTAGTAGAGACGAGGTTTCACCATGTTGACCAGGATGGTCTCCATCTCTCTTTTTTTTGAGACGGAGTTTCGCTCTTGTTACCCAGGCTGGAGTGCAATGGTGCGATCTCGGCTCACCACAACCTCCGCCTCCTGGGTTCAGGCAATTCTCCTGCCTCAGCCTCCCGAGTAGCTGGGATTACAGGCGCGCACCACCATGCCCAGCTAATTTTTGTATTTTCAGTAGAGACGGTGTTTCACCATGTTGACCAGGATGGTCTCGATCTCTTGACCTCGTGATCCACCCGCCTCGGCCTCCCAAAGTGCTGGGGTTACAGGCGTGAGACATCGCGCCCGGCCTCCTCTTCTCTTTCCTTGGGTTCTGAGGCTCAGGATGTGAGGCGCCCCTCCCCAGGGCCACGTCAGGCCCATCTCCTCTTCCCTGCTAAGTTTTCTGTCAAAAGCCTGTAATATCCCTTTCAATTCCTGTGTGTATCTCTCCGGATCTTTTGGGTGCCCTGCTTTGCCCAGGGACAAGTCTAGAAGGACCCAATGAAAGCCCTCGAGAGGGACAGGCACGGTGGCTCACGCCTGGAATCCCAGCACTTTGGGAGGCCAAAGTGGGCAGATCATGAGGTCAGGAATTCAAGGTCAGGAGTTCGAGACCATCGCCAACAAGGTGAAACCCCGTCTCTACTAAAGATAGGAAAAATTAGCTGGGTGTGGTGGCGCGTGCCTGTAATCCTAACTACTTGGGAGGCTGAGGCAGGAGAATCGTTTGAACCTGGGAGGTGGAGGTTGCAGTGAGCTGAGATCGCACCATTGCGCTCCAGCCTGGGCGAAAGGGTGAGACTCCGTCTCAAAAAAAGAAAAAAGACAGAAAGCCTTAGAGAAAAGGGCATTTGGAGCCCTTCAGAACAGGTTTCCTGGTAGATTCTAGCATCTGCTGGCCGCAGAGAGTCAGCTGTTTGGGAAGAGCTGGGGAGGGCATTGCCCGGAACCTGGGCCCATTCCCCAGCCGGCCTTCCCCAGCCATGGAAGGAGAAGGGCTCAACTTGGCCGACATCAGGGCAGTGTCGGAGGTCTTAGGACCGACGTCCCTGTACGGTTGGGCAGGTTGCGTACTGCACCGAGATTCACGTCTTTCCCGTCTTTGCACATGAGATAGGTTGGCAGCGCTCAAAGGCTGTGTCCTAACAACTTCGCACAAACGCCTTTCATGGTTTTCTGTACTTTTCCGTTCGCCTCCGTTGGCCAGCTGAAGAGACAGGCTTGGTGAAGGAAGCAGCTGGAGAGGGCGGGCGCTTTCTGATGGGACTGATGGTCACTGGGAGGGTGGACGTCACCACCCGCTTGGTAGTGGAGCTTTTCCCGGCCTCAGCACCCCCGCCCCCCCGCCAGGATCAGAAGGAATCACTGCCTCTCCCCGCTCCCCCCCTTTCAGCACCAGCAGCAGGTCTTGGGAGCCATCGAGAGGGCTAAGCAGGTCACCGCCCCGGAGCTGAACTCCATCATCCGAGTACGTATGGGACCTGGGCGGGGGGGGTGGGGGACAGGTGGGCCCCAGGCAGCTAACGCTCCCCCCCCCCCCGCCCTGCAGCAGCAGCTCCAAGCCCACCAGCTGTCCCAGCTGCAGGCCCTGGCCCTGCCCCTCACCCCACTCCCCGTGGGGCTGCAGCCGCCCTCGCTGCCGGCGGTCAGCGCAGGCACCGGCCTCCTCTCGCTGTCCGCGCTGGGCTCCCAGGCCCACCTCGCCAAGGAAGACAAGAACGGGCACGACGGTGACACCCACCAGGAGGACGACGGCGAGAAGTCGGATTAGGGGCCGGGACGGGGAGGGTGGGGGGGGACAGGGGAGACAGACACCGAGAGAAGGGAATGTAGCACAGACACGGCAGAGCTGGGCACTGGCGAGACTCCCGGAGTAGCTGCGGCGGCGCCCCAGCCCGGCTTGCAGGCCACCCCTAGCTTTCTTCCTACCCGGTCCCGGCCTCCCCCCCACCCCCGCAGCCCAGATAGGTGGGTACCTGCCCCGACACGCGAGGCAAGCTAAGGCCTGGAGGGTCAGATGGGAGCCCAGGTCCCAAGGGAGCACTTGCTGGCCAAGTCCAGCACCCCCGTCACTTCCCCCATTTTGAATATGTGTCACTGACGGTCTGCCCGGGGCACACGCCACAGCGCGCTCACCCTGGTACTGCATGCACGCAATGCTAGCCGCCCCTTCCCGTCCTGGGCACCCCGAGTCTCCCCCGACCCCAGGCCCCAGATAGGCTCCCGCCTCCACCTCCTGCCCCCCCCACCTCTGCTAGTTCCAGACGCCTCTTCCCACCTGGTCCTCTCCCGTCACCCACAAAAGAGGGGGCCCAGGGGGAGCGAGCTGAGCTGGGAGGAGCAGGGTGAGGGTGAGGGCCCAGGACTCCCCCTCCCCTTCCCAAATAAAGATGAGGGTACTAAAGTTGTCTTGGTTTTTATTTTATGATGTTTCTTTTTCCAGTATACTAGCTTGTCTCTTAAGAAGGAGATATTAAAACAAAAAAAGACAAAAATGTTTTTAAAAAGAAGCAACACCCGCACCTGTGTCTGTATATAGTCAGCTTATGATGTGTCCGTTGCCTGGTCTCTGCAGAGAAGTGGAAGTGCTGTATCAAGGGTGGGCTTAGCTGTGCCTTTCAAATAAAGATATGAGAAGGTTCCGTGCCGTGTTCCTGCCTCTGTGTCGTGGGCTGCCCCGGGGCGGGGGGGTCCTTCAGCGTGAGACACCGTCCTAGAACATCGAGAGTTCCCTGGTGAGGCCGGGCGCGGTGGCTCACACCTGTGATCCCAGCGCTTTGGGAGGCCAAGGCAGGTGGATCACTTGAGGCCAGGAGTTCGAGACCAGCCTGGCCAACATGGCGAAACCACGCCTCTAGTGAAAAAAAAGTTGGCCGGGCGCGGTGGCTCACGCCTGTAATCCCAGCACTTTGGGAGGCCGAGGCGGGCGGATCACGAGGTCAAGAGATCGAGACCATCCTGGTCAACATGGTGAAACCCCGTCTCTACTAAAAATACAAAAAATCAGCTGGGCATGGTGGCGCGTACCTGTAATCCCAGTTACTCGGGAGGCTGAGGCAGGAGAATTGCCGGAACCCAGGAGGCGGAGGTCGCGGTGAGCTAAGATAGCACCTCTGTGCTCCAGCCCTCGTGACAGAGCAAGAACCTCTGCAAAAAATTCAAAAAGGCAAATTAAAGGGCGCAGTGACACGCCTGTAATCCCAGCACTTTGGGAGGCTGAAGCAGGAGGATCATGAGGTCAGGAGTTGGAGACCAGCCTGGCCAACATGGTGAAACCCCATGTCTACTAAACATACCAAAACCAGCCGGGCGTGGTGCTGCGCTCCTGTAATCCCAGCCACTCAGGAGGCTGAGGCAGTAGAATCTCAAATGCAGGAGACGGAGGTTGCAGTGAGCCGAGATTGTGCCACTGCACTCCAGCCTGGGTGACAGATTGAGACTGTGTCTCAAAAAAGAGTTCCTAGGTGGGTCACACTTCTGCATCTGGCCTACCCTGCTTTGATGCCAAGCCCAGAGAGGGTAAGCTGGAGGCTTCAGGTCACACAGCATGACCCAGGTGCTTGATGTTTAGATAGGTGGTCAAGGGGCCCTGAGAAGGCTAAGGGGTCCCTAAGCTAGAAGGTGGGGAGGCTGAGGTGGGAGGATTTCTTGAAGCCAGGAGTACAAGACCATCCTGGGCAACATAGCAAGACCCTATCTCTTTAAAAAAATAAATTCTTCTTAAAAATAGCGGCCAAGTGGCAGAGCCAGCTTCTGCACCCGAGACCTGAGGACCTAAATGACATTCTTTTCCTTTAGAGAAAAAGGAGGCCCCGGTGCCCACACAGGTACACTTCTTTTTGTTTTTTCTTTGAGACAGGGTCTCGCTCTGTTGCCCAGGCTGGAGTGCAGTGGTGCGATCACAGCTCACTGCGGCCTCAACTTCCCTGAGCTGAAGCGACCTTCCCCCCTCAGGCTCAGCCTCCTGAGCTGGAATGGTGGGCGTGCACCACTGTAGCCACATACCTCTGTGTGTGTGTGTGTGTGTGTGTGTGTGTGTGTGTGTGTGTGTGTGTGTGTGTGTATTTTTTTTTTTTTTTGGTAGAAATGGGGTTTCACCATGATACCCAGGTCTCAAACTCCGGGGCTCAAGCAATCCTCCCACCTTGGCCTCCAGAAGTGCTGGGATTACAGCCGTGAGCTGCCGCGCCTGGCCAGTACACTCATGGAGAACATTGACTCCCCCCTAGCTGAGCCTCGGAACAGCCAGCAGCGCCCCCCACCCGCACTGCCTCACCCAAGCTGCACCAGCCCTGGGAAAGCCGGGAGAGGGGATTGCCACCAGTTTTCCTGTCTTGGCCTCAGCCCCTGGCTGCTCTGGGACTTGAGTCAAGGGAACCTCTT
>CM052668.1:1980184-2016391 GCA_028533165.1 Leontopithecus rosalia | reverse complement strand
GGCAATTCTCCTGCCTCAGCCTCCTGAGTAGCTGGGATCACAGGCACGCGCCACCATGCCCAGCTAATTTTTTGTATCTTTAGTAGAGACGGGGTTTCACCATGTTGACCAGGATGGTCTCGATCTCTTGACCTCGTGATCCACCCGCCTCGGCCTCCCAAAGTGCTGGGATTACAGGCTTGAGCCACCGCGCCCGGCCGACTAAAAATTTTTTAAAAAATTAGCCAGGCATGGCGGTGTGTGCCTATAGCCCCAGCCAATGGGGAGGCTGAGGCAGGAGAATTGCTGGAATTGGGCGCTGGGGAAGAGATTGCACTGAGCCGAGATTTGAACCATTGTACTCCAGCCTGAGTGACAGAGCAAGACTCCATCTAGGAAAAAAAGTTTAGGTAAAACGTCTGTTGAAAGGGATGAGTAAAGGCACACATTTTCAGAAATTAGCAAGCTGCAGCTCTAGGGCCAACTCTGGCCCTCCAGTTGTTTTTGTAAATAAAGCTTTATTGGCACACAGCCACGCCCACTCATGTACATACTATTTCCAGCAGCTTTCCCACTGCAGTAACAGAGTTTAGTAGTTGCAACAGAGACCTCTGACATGCAGAAGGAAAACATTTTCACTCTCTGGCCTTTCTAGAAAGTCTTCCACCCCGTTCTACACACACCCACACACAGGTGCACCACCGTGGGAGCTCTGTATCAGCATCCTGATACCTCCTTGGTGGGGGCAGCCCAAGTGCCTGTCCTCAGGAGTGCACATACACAGTGCCTGCAGTGGGATATGCTGCCATTCCGTTGTCCCACACCGGAGCCACCAGCCCCTTGTGGTGGTTTTCACTTAGGTTAACTAGTAATGTTTTTTTATTTTTTTGGGTGGGAGTTTCGCTGTTGTTACTCAGTCTGGAGTGCAATGGCTCGATCTCCGCTCACCGCAACCTCCGCCTCCTGGGTTCAGGCAATTCTCCTGCCTCAGCCTCCCGAGTAGCTGGGATTACAGGCATGTGCCACCACGCCCAGCTAAATTTTTTGTATTTTTAGTAGAGACGGGGTTTCACCATGTTGTCCAGGATGGTCTTGATCTCTTGACCTTGTGATCCACCCGCCTCAGCCTCCCAAAGTGCTGGGATTACAGGTGTATATTTATTAACTTACTTTTGCCTTAAAAAAATTTTTTTTTTTTGGTTACAAAATTTAGCAAGGTGGGGTGGCAGGTGCCTGTAATCCCAGCTACTTGGGAGGCTGAGACAGGAGAATTGCTTGAACCACGGTGGCGGAGGTTAGAGTGAGTTGAAATCGTGTTGCTGCACTCCAGCCTGGGGGACAGAGTGAGACTCCAGCTTAAGGGAAAAAAATTATATATATATGTATATATGGGGAGAGAGAGAGAGACACACACACACACACACACACACACACACACACACGGGGATCTCACCCTGTTGCCCATTCTGGTCTCAAATTCCTGGACTCACACAATCCTCCCACTTTAGGGTCCTAAAGTACTGGGATTAAAGGCATGAGCCACCTCACGTGGCCTTAAATCTATTAAATTAATTTTACATATGCCTTCTCTGTGGAACAGAAAGATAGAACATTTTCATTTTTCTTTTCTTTTCTTTTCTTTCTTTTTTTTTGAGATAGAGTCTCGCTTTGTTGCTCAGGTTGGAGCACAGTGGCGCAATCTTGGCTCACCGCAACCTCTGCCTCCCGGGTTCAAGTGAGTCTCAGGTGTCAGCCTCCAGAGTAGCTGGGCTTGCAGGCACCTGGTGCCATGCCCAGCTAATTTTTTTTTTTTTTTAGTAGAGATGGGGTTTCACCATGTTGGCCAGGCTGGTCTCGAACTCCTGACCTCAAGTGATCCACCCTCCTCAGTCTCCCAAAGTGCTGGGATTACAGGCATGAGCCACGGCGCCCAGCCCAGATAGAACATTTCTCACGGCAGAGCCCCGCAGCTCTGAAAGCTGAACACGCTGCTGCCCCCACCTACCACACCAGGGATGGGGCTTAAAATGTTAACGCTGAGGGAGGCCAGACGCCAAAGAGAACACAGAGAATGAGCCCACAAGACGTTCAAAATGGACAAATCCAAGCAGGTTTAGGAAGGAGACCGTGGGAGGCAGAATTACACAGACAAACAAAGAAAGGATTGTCACGAAGGGGGACGGGAGGGTGCTGTGATGGCAGGGAGTAGAGGGGGCTCCTGGAGTCTGGCATTTGCTGTTCCTTAGCCAAGGAGGAGGGTCCATGGTGCTGATTTATCACAGTGGTTTTCTCCTGGGACAGTTTTACCACCAGGAGACATCTGTGTTTGTCACAACCGGGGGGTGCCCCTGGCATGGAGTGAGTGAAGGTCAGGGACGCTGCTCAGCCCCCTGCAGTGCCGGGGATGGCACCGCCCCAGAGAACCATCCAGTCGCAAATGTCTTCAGTGCCCAGAAGGAGAGACTGATTTGTAATTCTTCTTTTTTTTTTTTTTGAATGGAGTCTTGCTGTGTTACCCAGGCTGGAGTACAGTGGTGCAGTCTTGGCTCACTGCAGCCTCTGGGCTCAAACAGTTCCCCTGCCTCAACCTCCCTAGTAGCTGGGACTACAGGCACGCACCACCACACCCGGCTCACTTTTGTATTTTCAGTAGCGATGGGGTTTCACCATGTTGGCCAGGCTAGTCTCGAGCTCCTGACCTCGTGATCCGCCTGCCCTGGCCTCCTGATGTGCTGGGATTACAGGCTGAACCACCGCGCCTGGCCTGATTTATAATTATTATAACTGCGGGCGCAATGACTCAAACCTGTAATCCCAGCCGTTTGGGAGGCCCAGGTGGGCAAATCACGAGATCAGGAGTTCGAGGCCAGCCTGGCCAACGTGGTGAAATCTTTGCCTTTAATAAAAAATACAAAAAATTAACGGGGTGTGGTGGCATGCACCTGTAGCCCCAGCTACTCGGGAGACTGAGGTAGGAGGATCGCTTGAACCTGGGAGGTGGAGGTTGTAGTGAGCTGAGATCACGCCATTGCACTCCAGCCTGGGTGATGAAGGGAGACTGTCTTAAAAAAAAAAAAAGGGAAAAATGGGAATTACTGGGGCAAAGATGAGAGGGTGGTGGGGAGAGGTCAGGGCTCCGAGGGGCACCGCTTGGCTGAGCAGGGGCTCAGTGTCCCATCTTCCTGGTCCTCCTCATCCCCAGCATCAGCAGCAGGTGCTCCAGGCTGTAGAGCGTGCCAAGCAGGTCACTGTGGGGGAGCTGAACAGCCTCATCGGGGTGAGTCTCTGCAGCCTCTGCCCTGCCACGGAGAGATGCCCACCCCCAGGTCCCTGGCACCCACCCAGGAGGTGTTAAAGCTGAGGGTGGTGGGTGGGCCTGGGCTCCGGCCATCATGGGAACCCCAGGGGCACACGCTGTGCTTAGTTCCCATCCCAGTGTCCACCTCTTGGGCCAGGGACCACAGGGTTCCCGCCATCCCCCCACCCACTTCCTCCCGCCCCCCCGCCCCCCCGCCCCAGCCCATCCTCCCTCCTTTCTAGCAGCAGCAGCTCCAGCCGCTGTCCCACCACGCCCCTCCTGTGCCCCTCACCCCCCGCCCAGCCGGGCTGGTGGGCAGCAGTGCCACAGGGTTGCTCGCCCTGTCCGGAGCCCTGGCTGCGCAGGCTCAGCTGGCCGCGGCTGTCAAGGAGGATCGTGCAGGCGTGGAGGCTGAGGGGTCCAGAGGTGAGTGGGCAGTGCAGGGTGTGGCCTTGGCGGGGGGGCTGGGGAGGAGGGCGGGCAGGCCGGGCACCAAACACATCAGCGTGAGGGGTGAGGTGGCTCACGCCTGTCATCCCAGCACTTTGGGAGGCCGAGGTGGGAGGATCACTTGAGCCCAGGAGTTCATGACTAGCCTGGGCAACAGAGTGAGACCCCATCTCTACAAACATTTAAAAATTAGCTGTGTGTGGTGTTGCACACCTGTGTTCCCAAATACTCGGGAGGCTGCGGTGAGAGGTTTGCTTGAGCCCAGGAGGTTGAGGCTGCAGTGAGCTGTGATGGGGCCACTGTACTCCAGCCTGGGCAACAGAGCAAGATCCCATCTCTTTTTTTTCCTTTTTAATTTTTTAATTATACTTCAAGTTTTGGGGTACGTGTGCACAACACACAGGTCTGTTACGTAGGTGTACACGTGCCACGGTGGTTTGCTGCATCCATCACCCCGTCATCTACATTAGGTACTTCTAATGCTCTCCCTCCCCTTGCCTCCCACCCCGCGACAGGCCGCGGTGTGTGATGCTCCCCTCCCCGTGTCCACGTATTCTCACTGTTCAGCTCCCACTTATGAGTGAGAACATGTGGTGTGTGGTTTTCTGTTCCTGTGCCAGTTTCCTGAGGGTGATGGTTTCCAGCTTCATCCACGTCCCTGCAAAGGACGTGAACGCAGCCTTTTTTATGGCTGCATAGTATTCCACGGTGTCTGTGTGCCACGTTTTCTTCACCAGTCTATCATGATGGGCGTAGGGGTTGGTCCCAAGTCTTTGCTATGGTGAACAGTGCCGCAGTGAACACAGGTGTGCCTGTGTCTTTAGAATAAAATGGTTTATAGTCCTCAGGGATGGCTGGGACAAGTGGCGTTTCTAGTTTTAGATCCTCGAGGAATCGTCACACTGTCTTCCACAGTGGTTGAACTAAAGTGCACTTCCACCAACGGTGTAAAAGTGTTCCCATTTCTCCACGTCCTCTCCAGCACCTGTTGTCTAAGCCCCATCTCTTAAAGTTTGAGGGGAATCATGAGAATGGCTGCAAGGCCCTGGGTTCAGCTTTACCCCAATGGGCTGGGTGTCTTGGGGACGTCACTTCCTCTCTCTGGGCCTTGATCTAAGTGCAGGGCGGGGATAATCCGCCACTTGGAGGGGTGTTGGAAGGATAGGGACACTCAGCGGGGCAGGCGGCGGGGCTGGGTAAACTGGACAGCTGGACTCTGGCGCCATGGACACAAATGCCTCATTCTTTCTCCCTCTGTCTCTTTCATTCCCAATCCGCCAGCGGAGAGAGCCCCGAGCAGGGTGAGTGAGTGGCACCCCGGGACTCCCTTTGTATTCTCGGGGGACTGACGCTGGTTCTGAGCTGATGGGGGCGCCAGAATGAGACCTCGCCTGGGTGTGGTGGCTCACGCCTGTGATCCCAGCGCTTTGGTAGCAGAGGTGGGAGAATCATTTGGGGCCAGGAGTTTGAGACCAGCCTGAGCAACATGGCAAAACCTCGTCTCTATAGAAAAATACTAAAATGTAGCTGGCTGTGGTGGTCCATGGCTGTGGTTTCAGCTACTCGGGAGGCTGAGGTGGGAGGATCACTTGAGCACAGAAGCCCAAGGCTGCAGGGAGCTGAGATCGCGCCACTGCACTCCAGCCTGGGTGACAGAGCGAGAACCTGTCTCAAAAAAAAGAAAGAAAGAAAGAAAGAAAAAACAGGCCAGCCGGGTGCGGTGTCTCATACCTGTAATCCTAGCACTTTGGGAGGCCAAGGAGGGCAGATCACCTGAGGTCAGGAGTTCGAGACCAGTCTGACCAACATGGAGAAACCCCGTCTCTACTAAAAAATACAAAAAATTAGCTGGGAGTGGTGGCAGTTGTTTGTAATCCCAGCTACTTGGGAGGCTGAGGCAGGAGAATCACTTGAACCCAGGAGGTGGAGGTTGCAGAGATCGTGACACTGCACTCCAGCCTGGGTGACAGAGTGAGACTCCGTCTCAGAGAAAACAAAACCTTAGCACTGAGTCAGCCCTTGGAAGCTCCCATTTCCCAGATGGGAAGCTTGAGGTGCAGACCCTAATAACAGTGGGGGACCCTCAGTCTCGGCTGGTTCACAGTGCAGTCTAGGAGCGCAGGGCCCTGACCGTTTCTCCCCGTGGCTCCTATCTCTTCGCAGAGTGCGTCTCCCTCGCCCCCCGAGAGTCTGGTGGAGGAGGAGCGACCGAGTGGCCCCGGTGGTGGTGGGAAGCAGAGAGCCGATGAGAAGGAGCTGTCAGGACCTTATGTGAGTAGGGACAGGTGCAGGACTGGGGTGGGCACACATGGCCCAGGCCAGCTGGGGCCCTCGGAGCCTTCCAGAGCCCAACTCTGCCATGATTCTCTCACTCTAGAGCCTTCCGTAGCTCCCTACTACTCAGAGTACTGGCCAGTCAGAAGAGATCCCATAGTGCAAGACTTAACTCTAGTTTCTCGACGTCTCTGCGGCCTCTGGCCCGTACGGCCATTTTCCCGCCTGTTGCTTCTAGTCCAGCTGTTCTCTCCCTAGAGCACCCTTGTTTCAGAAACCAGTTTTTCTATCAAGACACAAAGTGCTACCTCCTACAGGAAGCCTTCTCTGACCACCTCCTAGAGGCTGGGACCTCTTCTCTTTGCCACACAGCTGCACACCTGTCATTTCAAAGTCTAGCGTCCCCGGGGCCAGGCCAAGTGTGGGGAATGCGGCTGTGGCCACCTGGGCAGCACCTGTCCCACCTACGGGGGCAGGTACAATCTGCTCTCAGGAGACTGGCAGGCTCAGTGCGGGCCGATCGTGCTGCTTGTCAGAGAAGCTTTTCTTTTTGGCAGTGGATTGACTGATGGATTGACTGAGGCAGAGTCTTGTTCTGTTGCCCAGGCTGGAGTGCAGTGGTGCGATCTTGGCTCATTGCAGCCTCTGCCTTCCAAGTTCAAGCGATTCTTCTTCCTCAGCCTCCTGAGTAGCTGGCTACACATGCGCAGCACCACAGCCGGCTAATTTGTGTATTTTTAGTGAAGATGAGGTTTCACCGTGTTGGCCAGGCTGGTCTCAAACTGCTGACCTCAGGTGATCCACCCGCCTTGGCTGCCGGTGTGCTGGGATCACAGGCATGAGCCACCGCGCCTGGACGGGACTAATTTTCATTTAAAGAAGAAAACCAGGGATGGGAGGGGAGTCTGGGCGAACCCACCCACTGGGCGGATTCTGTCTTCCAGGCTGCAGCCTGTTTGTCTTCCTTTGGCTTCCAGCCTAACATGTCAGCAGCGCCCATCCCCGCCCGCCCCCTGCCGTGGTACCCAGGATCGTGTTTTCGACGTCAGTGGATGGAACTGGGGCTTGGTCCTTCTCCCAAGGCAGTGGGGAGCCATAGAGGGTTGCAGAGCAGAGGCAGGGATAGGTCTTAGGGAAATCTGTCTGGGGTCAGCTTGGAGGGTTGCCTGGAGGGGGAAGCTGGAGGCCAGGAGCCGGAAGGGACTGGGAGGAGATGAGGTCTCTGTTAGGCCTGTGGGGAGTGGGTGCAGGTCAGCAGAGAGATCGGTGACACCCACGTGCTGAGAGACTGATTGGCTTTGTGGGTTGAGATTGAGGAAGGAGATAAGGATGATTCTGGTCTCTGGCTGTCCCCCCATTATACAGGGGTAAACCGAGGCCTGAGAGGGCCGGGAGTCACACAGGGCACTCATGCAGTCTCTGTCCTTCAAAGTCCTTCCCCACGTCCTTCCCGGATCCCGGGCCTGGGCATGTGCAGCCTTCCCTTCTGCTCTGAGCAAACGGGCGCAGTGGCCTGAGAATCTCATTCACGTCCCGGGCTGCCTCCGCCAGCTCCTGGGGAGCAGATAGGTGTCTCGGAGGCAGGGGCATGACCACAATCATTTGGGGCCAGGAGTTTGAAATCAGCCTGAGCAACATGGCAAAACCTCATCTCTACAGGAAAATACAAAAACGTAGCTGGGTGTGGTGGTCCGTAGCTGTGGTTTCAGCTGCTCGGGAGGCTGAGGTGGGAGGATCGCTTGAGCACAGAAGGCCACAGGGAGCTGTGGTCTTGCCACCGCACTCCAATCTGGGTGATAGAGTGAGACCCTGTCTCAAAAAAAAAAAAAGGCCGGGCGCGGTGGCTCACGCCTGTAATCCCAGCACTTTGGGAGGCTGAGGTGGGTGGATCACGAGGTCAAGAGATCAAGACCATCCTGGTCAACATGGTGAAACCCCGTCTCTACTAAAAATACAAAAAAAATAGCTGGGCATGGTGGCGCGTGCCTGTAGTCCCAGCTACTCGGGAGGCTGAGGCAGGAGAATCGCCTGAACCCAGGAGGCGGAGGTTTCGGTGAGCCGAGATCGCGCCATTGCACTCCAGCCTGGGTAACGAGCGAAACTCTGTCTCAAAAAAACAAAAGACAACAGTCCAGCCGGGTGCAGTGGCTCACGACTGTAATCCCGGCACTTTGGGAGGCTCTGGTGGGCGGATCACCTGAGGTCAGGAGTTCGAGACCAGCTTGACCAACGTGGAGAAGCCCCATCTCTACTAAAAATACAAAATTAGCTGGCCCTGGTGGCGGGCATCTGTAGTCCCAGCTACTCCGGAGGCTGAGGCAGGAGAATCGCCTGAACCCGGGAGGCGGAGGTTGCGGTGAGCCGAGATCGCGCCTCTGCACTCCAGCCTGGGTGACGGCTGGTCACCCACAGTGAGCTCCCTTCCCCCACGTCCCCTGCCAGGAAAGCGATGAAGATAAGAGTGACTACAACCTGGTCGTGGATGAGGTGAGTGCGGCGGGGCAGCCTCGTCCCCCACGCTGGGCACAGAGTAAGCCTGGGTTATCCGGAACGGGAGGACGCAGAGGTGGTGAGGATTCTGCTTCTCTCCGTGGGGTGGCTGGGATGGGGACAGCATGGGGCCAGGAAGCGTCGGGGACTCTGGGACACCTCTGGCCGACCTCCTCTCCATTGCACAGGGCGTGGCTTCAAGCCCTGGCTCACTGAGTGGCTTGGGGGGAGTGACACCCCCTTCCCTGGCCTCACTTTTCTCATCTGTTCAATGAGAAAATAAAACCAGGCCGGGCGCGGTGGCTCACGCCTGTAATCCCAGTACCTGGGGAGGCCGAGGCAGGCGGATCACCGCGGTCAGATGTTTGAGACCAGCCTGTTCAACGTGGAGAAACCCAGCCTCTACAAGAAATACAGAATTAGCCTGGAATGGTGGCGGATGCCTGTAATCCCAGCTACTCGGGAGGCTGAGGCAGGAGAATCATTTTAACCGGGGAGGTGGAGGTTGCGGTGAGCTGGTATCGTGCCACTGCACTCCAGCCTGGGCAAGGAGAGCAAAAGTCCGTCTCAGAAAGAAATAAAAGAAAACCAAGTTCTTACACAGCCCTTGCTATGGGTGCTTACGGAGTAAGACACATCATTAAACCCATTTTACAGGCCAGGTGTGGTGACTCACACCTGTAATTCCAGCACTTTGGGAGGCTGAGGCAGATGGATCACTTGAGGTCAGGAGTTTGAAACCAGCCTGACCAACATGGTGAAACCATCTCTACTAAAAATACAAAAAATTAGCTGAATGTGCTCGCTTGAACCCAAGAGGCAGAGGTTGCAGTGAGCCACTGTGCTCCAGCCTGGGTGACACAGCAAGACTTAAAAAAAATTCATTTTACAGATAAGTAAACTGAGGCAACAGAGGGCTTCATAATCTTCCCATAGTGGGTCATGAGTACCCAGTCTGGAAGCTGGAGCGGGGGAGGAGGATAGAGAGGGACTCTTCTTCCCTTCTCATTTCAATGCCACTCAATGTCACCTCCTTGAACCCAGGACCAACCCTCAGAGCCCCCCAGCCCGGCTACCACCCCCTGTGGAAAGGCACCCATCTGTGTTCCTGCCCATCGGGACCTGGTGGATAGTCCAGCCTCCGTGGCCTCAAGCCTCGGCTCACCACTCCCCAGAGCCAAGGAGCTCATCCTGGTAAGGAGAAGGGGAGGGGCTTGAAACCCACTTTGTAAATCCTGGAGGCCTTGAAACAGACACTATCTCATGACACAGCAATGATGAGAAATCAGCTGAGCTGGGGTTGTCTACCCTCTCTCTCTCTGTGTTTGTGTGTGTGTGTGTGTGTGTGTGTGTGTGTGTGTGTGTGTGTTTAACCTGCTTGGACTGACTTTCTTGCACCTCTAAGTATTTTTTGTTTGTTTGTTTTTGAGACGGAGTTTCGCTCTTGTTGCCCAGGCTGGAGTGCAATGGTGCGATCTCGGCTCACCGCAACCTCTGCCTCCTGGGTTCAGGCAATTCTCCTGCCTCAGCCTCCCGAGTAGCTGGGATTACAGGCACGCGCCACCATGCCCAGCTAATTTTTTGTATTTTTAGTAGAGTCGGGGTTCACCATGTTGACCAGGATGGTCTCGATCTCTTGACCTTGTGATCCACCCGCCTCGGCCTCCCAAAGTGCTGGGATTACAGGTGTGAGCCACCGCGCCTGGCCACCTCTAAGTATTAAAAGGCAACTTTGTAAAGAAGCTTCGTGGATACCTTTTAAAAGGCAATTCACCACCTTACATGGAAAGCAGGGCTCTCTCTGGCAATCAATAGGAAATCCTATGGAAATAAACACAGTGAAAGCCCAGCCATAGAATGGGCAGCTAGCTAGGCTGGGCCCAGGCCTGCGTGTGCTTTGCCCTTCCAGAGGCGCTTAGAGACGCAGCGGCCCCAAGCCGAGATGCTGTCCCTGGAAGGAAAGATAATTAATATAGAAACAACTCTCCAGTTGGATCTCCTGGAGTTTAATGCCAAGCACGTGAGCCATCTGAAAGCACCCCGAGGGCATTCGAAACTCAGCTCCTTTTGCAGCTCCCCTCACCCCAAATCTTCCCCAGATCCCCCTCCCCCGCACTTACCAGGGGAGAGTATGTCGGTTTCGAGGCCTCCCCTCCCGGTTTCAAGGCCTCCCCTCCTGGCAGGTTACCATGGCAACCAACAGAGGTTGGGGCTCCCATTCCATCTTAAGTGCCCTCCTCCCACTGAGGGAAAACCTCACAAGGGGATGGGGCAGCTCCATTGTATTGGGGAAGCCACAGTTGTCCCCTCCAGTCCTTTGCGGGTGCCGGAGCTGTGCGGCCCTCACGGTTTGTGCGATGGTGTCGTGGGAAGCAGAGACAGACGAGACGCAAGGATGGGAACTTTCTTGGAAGGCAGGGGAGGTGATGACATGAAGCGAGATGACAGAGCCTGCGTAGACGCTGGTCCAGCTGCTGCTTTCATCAGAGCTCCCCTTGGGGAGGGACAGCCCTGGGTGACACCTCCATCTCCAGGGCGGGGGGGGACAAGGAGGATTGCGCTGTGTACTAGAAACTCTTCCTTCGCCTGGGAATATGCCGCTGTGGGGTCTGCCTGTCTGGGTCTCGAACTCCTGGCTTTAGGTGATCTAGCCGTCTTGGCCTCCCAGTTTTGGAATTACAGGCATGAGCCCCGCAACTTGCCCCTCCAGTTTCTGATCAGATCGGTGGGCCACAAGTCACCAGGTGCCTGGTGGCGTTCAGTCCTGCCCTTTCTCTGCAGAATGACCTTCCCGCCAGCACTCCTGCCTCCAAGTCCTGTGACTCCTCCCCACCCCAGGACGCGTCCACCCCCGGGCCCAGCTCGGCCAGTCACCTGTGCCAGCTCGCTGCCAAGCCAGCGCCTTCCACGGACAGCATCGGTGAGCACCTTGCCTGCTGGTACCTGTCCGGGGCAGGCCTTGTCTCTGGGGACAGCTAGTCAAAGGGGCTGGCGAGGCAGGAGGCTGGGATTCCGGGCTTGGCATTCATGGCCTTGGTCCCTTCGTGACTTCAGGTTAGACGCTGCCTCCCTCTGGGTGGTTCCTCATTGTCTCAGCTTGATGGGTAGGGAAACTGAGGCCAGGAGAGCGGAAGTGACTTGGTTGACAAGCTTCGGGTCAGACAGGCTTGGGTCTCAGAACAGGCCTGGGCATTCCCCAGCTGGGTGACCTTAGGCAAGTGACCCAGCCTCTCTGAGCCTCGGTTTCCCCATCAGTAACCTGGGGAATGAGAGTGCTCATCTTTTCTGCCTTACGATCAGGCTCTGTGCGGGTTCTGGGGTCCCTGAAAGAAGTTGGCCTTGAATCCCGCCCCCAAGGAACTCCCGGGTAGTAAGGCCCCCGCACTGACAGCTCTGCATGATCAGGGCTGGTACAGGAGGAACCCAGGACGGGCAAGGCTGGAGGTTGGCAATGGGGAGGCTCAAGGATGTTTCTGAGATGTGAATGGACATTGGGCCTGGGTTTTGAAGGATGGGTAGGAGTTTGTCAATTAAAAGAAAGAGAAAGTCGTGTCCACCGGAGGAACGGTATGTGCAGAGGTCTGGAGGCGTGCCAGGCTGTGGCCCATGTGGGACCAGAGCGTGGAAACTCTGAATGAAAGGCCAGGGCGCTCCCAAGGCAGTGGGAGGCGGGATCTGAGTCCAGGGTGTCTGAAGATGTGTCCCCGACTCTTCCCTCTCAGCCCTGAGGAGCCCCCTGACTCTGTCCAGTCCCTTCACCACGTCGTTCAGCCTGGGCTCACACAGCACCCTCAACGGAGACCTCTCCGTGCCCAGCTCCTACGTCAGCCTCCACCTGTCCCCGCAGGTCAGCAGCTCTGTGGTATACAGACGCTCCCCCATGGTGAGTCCTTGGGTTGAGGGTACAGGAGGTGTCAGCAGGGCCCAGGGGCTGGGGGCTGGGAGGAGAAACCAACTATACAAGGAAAGACAAGGGAGTGTAGAAAGGGAAGGGAGCCCTGGCTCAGCACGCGTGCATGGGAAAACGATCTGGGGGTCTCAGTAGTCCCACAAGCTTAATACAAAGCAGGACTTGTGACTGGAAAAAAGCAGCGGTGATTGAGCTGCATGAAAAGGAGCCGTAGGGCCTTGGCTTTGGGATGCTGCTATATACAGAGACGGGCATTGGACCAGATTTGTCCCGGGGGCTGCAGTTTGCAGACTCCCGTTCTAGAGCAAGTCTGGGCATTCGATGGAGAACTCTTCAGGATCCTTGGAACGCTGGAGTTCTAGGATTTCCTGGACAGAGACATGTTGGGGTCAGTGCCCTCAAAAACCTCAGCCCTCCCACCTGGAGTGCGACGGGCAGAGAAGGCAGTTCTGCTTCCTTGGTAGGGGCTGATAAACAGGGGCATGGCAGGTGGGCGTGGGACAGCAGAGGTGGGTTGGAGTCGGTCACCTGCCTCACTGACACCCCCTCTGGCATTCTGACAGATGGCATTTGAGTCTCACCCGCATCTCCGAGGGTCGTCTGTATCTTCCTCGCTACCCAGCATCCCCGGGGGAAAGCCGTGAGTACTGGGGTGGGGCTCCCTGCCTGGGAACCCGGGCCAGCCCCCCACCTCCTCTGGGGTCTTACCCTGCGTGGTTAAGGTCTCCCTGGTCCCCTTCTAGAAAGTCTCTTGTGTGGGCCGGGTGTCATGGCTCAATCCCAACACTTTGGGAGGCCAAGGTGGGCAGGTCATTGGAGGTCAGGAGTTCAAGAGCGGCCTGATTAACATGGTGAAACCCTGACTCTACTAAAAATACAAAAAAATTAGCCATGGGTGGCCCATGACTGTAATCCCAGCTACTTTGGAGGCTGAGGCAGGAGAATCACTTGAACCTGGGAAGTGGAGGTTGCAGTGAGCCCAGATAGTGCCACTGCACTCCAGCCTGCGTGACGGAGACTCCATCTCAAACAAAATGCATCAGGCCGGACTTGGTGGCTCATGCTTGTAATCCTAGCACTTTGGGCAGCCGAGGTGGGCGGATCACTTGAGGTCAGGGGTTCAAAACCAGCCTGGCCAAAACGATGAAACCCCGTCTCTACTAAAAATACATAAAACTTAGCCAGGCACAGTGGTGCATGCCTGTAATCCCAGCTACTCAGGAGGCTGAGGCAGGAGAACAGCTGGAACCCAGGAGGCAGAGGTTGCAGTGAGCTGAGATTGTGCCACTGCACTCCAGCCTGGGCGACAGAGTGAGACTCCATCTCAAAAAAACAAAAACAAAACAAAAAGTAAAAATAAAGACTGCATCATCGGGTGCCAGGCAGGATAAAGGCGTCTCCCTGCCCTCCCAGGTGGGGGTGCAGAGGGGTAGTCCCAGGGCTGGGTCATGCCCAGGCTTTCTCTCTAGGGCCTACTCCTTCCACGTGTCTGCAGACGGGCAGATGCAGCCGGTGCCTTTCCCCTCGGATGCACTGGTGGGCGCGGGCATCCCTCGGCACGCCCGGCAGCTGCACACACTGGCACACGGTGAAGTGGTCTGTGCGGTCACCATCAGCGGCTCCACGCAGCACGTATACACGGGTGGCAAGGGCTGCGTGAAGGTGTGGGACGTGGGCCAGCCTGGGGCCAAGACACCCGTGGCCCAGCTCGACTGCCTGGTGAGGGCAGGGTGGGACAGTGGGCGGGACTCACTGGTGAGGGGTGGAGCTTATATTCAAATGGCCGGTTGTTGCAGGCTGGCCGTGGGTGGGGTTACAGGTGAAGGGTGGAGCTTATGGTCAGATGGGGCGGGGCTTGCAGGCCAAAGTGGTGGGGCTCATTGGCCAATCAGGATAGGGTTTGCAGGCCAACCATGGGTGGGGCTTACAGGTGAAGGGCGGAGCTCATGGTCAGATAGGGCGGGGCTTGCAGGCCAAAGTGGTGGGGCTCATTGGCCAATCAGGATAGGGTTTGCAGGCCAACCATGGGTGGGGCTTACAGGTGAAGGGCGGAGCTCATGTCAGATGGGCGGGGCTTGCCGGCCAAAGGGGTGGGGCTCACCAGTCAATCCGGGTAGGACTTGCAGGCCAACCAGGACAGGGTTTTCAGGCCAGCCATGGGTGGGGTTTACAGGTAGAGGGTGGAGCTTGTCAAATGGGGTGGGGTTTGCAGGCCAAAGGAATGGGGCTCACTGGCCAATCAGGATAAGGCTTGCAGGCCTACCATGGGCAGGGATTGTAGGTGAAGAACGGAGCTCACAGTCTAATGGAACATTGTGGGCCAAAGGGGCAGGGCTTGCAGGCTAATGAGGATGAGGGTCCCTTGGGCTCCAGAGACCCCCACGTTAAGCCATGCTCCTAGAGCCCTCACCTGGGACCAACCCCCAGCCTGATTCTCATCCTGGCCCCAGAACCGAGACAACTACATTCGCTCCTGCAAGTTGCTGCCGGACGGCCGGAGCCTGATCGTGGGCGGTGAGGCCAGCACCTTGTCTATTTGGGACCTGGCAGCGCCCACTCCCCGTATCAAGGCCGAGCTGACCTCCTCGGCCCCAGCCTGCTACGCCCTGGCCGTCAGCCCGGACGCCAAGGTTTGCTTCTCCTGCTGCAGCGATGGCAACATCGTGGTCTGGGACCTGCAGAACCAGACGTTGGTCAGGTGCGCTGGGCCCTCGGGCAAGCCGCGGCCGCTCTCTGCAGTGGGGTGGACTGACTGACCCGGGAGGTTGCTGGGGCAGCTCGAATTCCAGGATGGACGCCTGGGCCCTTCTTCCTCCAGGCAGTTCCAGGGCCACACGGACGGCGCCAGCTGTATTGACATTTCTGATTATGGCACTCGGCTCTGGACAGGGGGCCTGGACAACACGGTGCGCTGCTGGGACCTGCGGGAGGGCCGCCAGCTGCAGCAGCACGACTTCAGCTCCCAGGTGCTGTTCGGTGCTGGTGGGAGGGGGACGGAAGCTCCAAGAATCCGCGTCCCTTCCTCTCCTTGTGGGGGCCACTTCCGAGACAGGACAGGACTAACACCTGGTGTGGCGTCCATCTTTCTTGTCATGCAAACACATCCACAGGCTTCCACTTTAATTCTCTGAAGACGTAGGGGAACCCAAAAGAGCTGATTTATATGAAGCTGTGGGGCCACTGAGACCCTCAGATCATCTCCACTTGCCTTTGTTCAGCCCTTCCCTTATGTCTATCTTTCCTTGTGTAGCTGGGTTCTTCTCTCAGCCTTTTACTTTATTATTATTATTATTATTATTTGAGACGGAGTTTTCGCTCTTGTTACCTGGGCTGGAGTGCAATGGCGTGATCTCAGCGCACTGCAACCTCCACCTCCCGGGTTCAAGCAATTCTCCTGCCTCAGCCTCTGGAGTAGCTGAGATTACAGGCGAACGCCACCACGCCTAGCTAGTTTTTGGGTTTTTAGCAGAAACGGAGTTTCACCATGTTGGCCAGGCTGGTCACGAACTCCTGACCTCAGGTGATCCGCCCGCCCGAGCCTCCCAAAGTGTTGGGATTACAGACAGGAGCCACCGTGCCCGGCTGAGCCCTCCTCTTTCGTAGTGTTGCTGTGTGACCTTGAGGGGACACTGCCTCGGCTTCCACCATCTGCTTAAGGGGAATGATTGTCCTTGCATGCTCGTTCCCTCCTCCCTCCTCCTCCCTGTGCTTTTGTGCACTCAGAGCAGATAATGGATGTGTGGCTCTAGGGTTCTGTGTAATTCTGATTAATATTAATGATTCGACATGCACTTGTCTGCTGTGTTCTCAGTCCTGGGCCAGCTGCCTTTCTCTGTGGGGAGCTGAAGAGGGAGAAGGTTGGACTCCACCCCCCGACCCCCTGCTGGTGCTGGGCACCCCCCAATATCCAAAGGGGCTCATAAGCCAGAGATAGTGGCTCACAGCTATAATCCCAGCACTTTGGGAGGCTGAGACGGCAGATCGCTTGAGGTCAGGAGTTCCAGACAAACCTGGCCAAGATGGCGAAAGCCCTTCTATACTAAAAATACAAAAATTAGCTGGGCATGGTGGCGGGCACCTGTAATCCCAGCTACTTGGGAGACTGAGGCAGGAGAATCACTTGAACCTGGGAGACGGAGGCCACAGGGAGCTGAGATCACGACATTGCAGTCTAGCCTGGGTGACACAGTGAGACTCCGTCTAAAAAAAAAAATTATCCAGATGCAGTGGTGCATGCCTGTCATCTCAGCTTCCCAGGAGGCTGAGGCAGGAGGATCAGCCCCAGCTGTGGAAATGGAGGCTGCAGTAAGCCATGACTGCGCCCCTGCACTCCAGCCTGGGTGGCGGAGAGAGACACCATCTCAGCACAAAACAAAGGGGGGCTCGTGACCCCATCTCTTCCCTCTTTACCCCCAGATCTTCTCCCTGGGCCACTGCCCTAACCAGGACTGGCTGGCTGTCGGAATGGAGAGTAGCAGCGTGGAGATCCTGCATGTCCGCAAGCCGGAGAAGTACCAGCTGCACCTCCACGAGAGCTGCGTCCTGTCCCTCAAGTTCGCCTCCTGTGGTATGTCTACTGGGCTGGAGTGGCACACCCCCAAACCCCAACAAAACCCAGGGTGCTTGTATAATCTGAGTCTTAGACAAATAACAAATAATGTTATTTATGTGCTAAAACTTTATTTATATGTTCAGATTTATATACTCAAAAGCAAATCATTAGTATAAGTATATCCCAAATGGTGTGTGGGTTATACTTATACTAAAAACCAAATAATGAGATAATCTGGAATATGCCTTAGAAATTGATGACTTATCTGAGATTCAAATTTAAGGCCAGGCGCGGTGGCTCACGCCTGTCATCCTAACACTTTGGGAGGCCAAAGCGGGCAGATCACCTAAGGTCAGGAGTTCAAGACCAGCCTGGTCAACATGGTGAAAGCCCGTTTCTATTAAAAATTTAAAAATCAGAAGGGCATGGAGGCCGTTGCCTGAAATCCCAGCTACTTGAGAGGTTGAGGCAGGAGAATCACTGGAACCCGAGAGGTGGAGGTTGCAGTGAACAGAGATCACACCACTGCACTCCAGCCTGGCTGACAAGTGGAAGACTCTATCTCAAAAAAAAAAAAAAAAAAAAAAGGGCTGGGCGTGGTGCCTCACGTCTGTAATCCAGGCACTTTGGAGGCCAAGGCGGGTGGATCACCTGAGGTCAGGAGTTCAAGACCAGCCTGACCAACATGGTGAAACCTCATCTTTAAATTTAAAAAAAAGTGTTTTTTTAATTATATAAATAAAAAAAGGAAAAAAAATGTACGCCAGGCTTAGTAGCTGCTGCACGTAGTTTCAACTACGCAGGAGGCTGAGCTATAAGGATCACCCCAGATCAGGAGTTCAAGACCAGCCTGGGCAACATACCAAGACTCTATACAAGAATAAAACAGCTGAGTATGATGGGTCCCAATTGTAGTCCCGAATACTAGGGAGGCTGAGGAAGGAGGAGTGCTTGAACCCAGGAGATCGAGGCTCCAGGGAGCTATGATCGCACCACTGCCTGCCAGCCTGGGCAACGGAATGAAACCCTGCCTCTTAAAAACATCATTCGTTAGGATTAGTAGATCTTAAATAGTCCGTGGGATCTCTTATACCAAAAAATACAATACTTGGGCTGAGCGTGGTGGCTCACGCCTGTAATCCCAGCACTTTGGGAGGCCGAGGTGGGTGGATCACGAGGTCAAGAGATCGAGACCATCCTGGTCCACATGGTGAAACCCCGTCTCTCCTAAAAATACAAAAATTAGCTGGGCATGGTGGTACGTGCCTGTAATCCCAGCTACTCGGGAGGTTGAG
The DNA here is from genome assembly GCA_028533165.1 of Leontopithecus rosalia. Classification (NCBI taxonomy): domain Eukaryota; kingdom Metazoa; phylum Chordata; class Mammalia; order Primates; family Cebidae; genus Leontopithecus; species Leontopithecus rosalia. The sequence continues at coordinate 1,998,143 of CM052668.1, read as the reverse complement.
GCAGGAGAATTGCCTGAACCCAGGAGGCGGAGGTTGAGGTGAGCCGAGATCGCGCCATTGCACTCCAGCCTGGGTAACAAGAGCGAAACTCCGTCTCAAAAAAAAAAAAAAGAGAAGGGGTCGCATCACGTTGGCCAAGCTGGTCTTAAACTCCTGACCTCAGGTGATCTGCCCGTCTCGGCCTCCCAAAGTGCTGGGATTACAGCCACGAGGCAGTGCGCCCAGCAAAAAAATAGAAGTATTACCTGGGCATGGTGGTGCACACCTGTGGCCCCAGCCACGTGGGAGGCTGTTGGAGGAGTCCTTGGGCGCAGGTGGTCGAGGCTGCCGTGAGCCATGAGCTGTGATTGTACCACTGCTCTCCAGCCTGAGCGACAGAACAAGACTTTTTTTTTTTTTTTGAGATGTCTCCTTCTTGTTACCCAGGCTGGAGTTCAATGGCGTAATCTCCACTCACCTCGACCTCCGCCTCTGGGGTTCAAGCGATCCTCCTGCCTCCACCTCCTGAGTGGCTGGGACTACAGGCACTCACCACCATGCCTGGCTAATGTTTGTATTTTTAGAAGAGATAGGGTTTCTCCTTGGTCAGGTTGATCTCGAACTCTTGACCTCAGGTGATCTGCTCACCTCAGCTTCCCAAAGTCCTGGGATTACCAGCATGAGCCACTGCACCTGCCCAAGACCCCTTGGTGCGGGGGGGGGGGGGGGGGTGCGGAATAAGGAACAGGGAGAGGCCAGACCCAGCCTGCCCCGCCTCCCCCGGCAGCCCTGGACTGCCTCAGTCCCCCTCTTTGAACTGCGCTGCTCTCCCTCCCCAGGACGGTGGTTTGTGAGCACAGGGAAGGACAACTTGCTGAACGCCTGGAGGACGCCATACGGGGCCAGCATTTTCCAGGTACTCAGTGGGCTGGAGCCCCCACCCTGGCGGGGCCATGTGCTCAGCTATGCCAGGGTCAAAGAAATTACCCCTGTCCCCATCCCCTGGGCCCACCCGCCAGCCACCCTGACGGCTCCTCAGGGTCCTGAAACCTCCCCGTTGCCAGGTACTAAAGCAGAGGTTGGAATTTCAGCCCGAGGGCCTTATCTGCCTGTAGCCTGTTGGGTTTTTTTAATTGAGACAGAGTCTAGCTTTGTCACCCAGGCCCGAGCGCACTGGCCTGATCTCGGCTCACTGCCACCTCTGCTTCCTTTGTTCAAGCAATTCTCCCTGCCTCACCCTCCAGAGTAGCTGGGATTACAAGCACCCACCACCACGCCCAGCTAATTTTTTTTGTACTTTTAGTAGAGACGGGGTTTCACCATGTTGGCCAGGCTGGTCTTGAACTCCTGACCTCAGGTGATACCCACCTCAGCCTCCCAAAGTGCTGAGATTACAGGCATGAGCCCCCACTGCACCCAGCAGTGCCTGGCTAATTTTCTTTTTTTTGAGACGGAGTTTCGCTCTTGTTACCCAGGCTGGAGTGCAATGGCGCGATCTCAGCTCACCACAGCCTCCGCCTCCTGGGTTCAGGCAATTCTCCCACCTCAGCCTCCTGAGTAGCTGGGATTACAGGCACGTGCCACCATGCCCAGCTAATTTTTGTATTTTTAGTAGAGACGGGGTTTCACCATGTTGACCAGGATGGTCTCGATCTCTTGACCTCGTGGTCCACCCACCTCGGCCTCCCAAAGTGCTGGGATTACAGGCTTGAGCCACCGCGCCCGGCCCCCTTTTTTTTTTTTTTTTTTTAACACCAAGTCTTGCTCTGTCACCCAGGCTGGATTACAGTGGTGTGATCTTGGCTCACTGCAGCCTCCGCCTCCCGGGTTCAAGCCATTCTCCTGCCTCAGCCTCCTGCGTAACTGGGATTACAGACACCCACCACCACCCCTGGCTAATTTTTGTATTTTTAGTAGAGACAGGGTTTTACCATGTTGGAGAGGCTAGTCTCGAACTCCCAACCTCAAGCTAGGTTTAAAGGGTTGTAAGAAAAAGGAAATCCCAGAATATGTAACAGACTTTAGGCAAAGCCTGAAATATTTACTCATCTAGCCCTTTGTGAAGTTTGCAGACTCCTGGTCTAGGCCACTGCCTTGCCCCTCTGCTCTGCTGTGTGACATCACACCTGGTGCATACCTGCTCTGAGCTGCTCAGAAAGAGCAGCTCTTCGGTCCCATCTCTTGGTATCAAGGGCGTGGAGGCTCTGCTCTGCCCAAGGGACTTAGCTCCAAAGTACCTGTGTCTAGAAAAGGAATGTCACAGTGGCACACACCTGTTGTCTCAGCACTTTGAGAGGCCAAGGCGGCTGGGTCACCTGAGGTCAAGAGTTTGAGACCAGCCTGACCAACAAGGCGAAACCCCATCTCTACTAAAAATTAAAAAAATTGGCCGGGCGCAGTGGCTCACGGTGTAATCCCAGCACTTCTGGAGGCCAAGGCGGGTGGATCACCAGGTCAGGAGATCAAGACCATCTTTGCCAACATGGTGAAACTCCATTTCTGCTAAAATGCAAAAAAATAGCCGGGCGCGGTGGCTCACGCCTGTAATCCCAGCACTTTGGGAGGCCGAGGCGGGTGGGTCACTAGGTCAACAGATCAAGACCATCCTGGTCAACATGGTGAAATCCCTTCTCTTCTAAAAATACAAAAAATCAGCTGGGCATGGTGGCGCGTGCCTGTAGTCCCAGCTACTCAGGAGGCCGAGGCACGAGGATCCTTTGAACGTGGGAGGTGGAAGTTGCAGTGAGCCGACATTCTGCTACTGCACTCCTGCAGCCGGGCGAGAGATCAAAACTCCACCTCAAAAAAAAGAAAAAAAGAAAATGAGTCACTCAGGAGTGGAGTCCTGCTCTCCCATTCCTGCCTCTGCCCCCACGTTACCCGCATCCTTGGGGACTGTGCCTCACCCTGCCTTTTCCCTCTCCCTCTTCTGTTGGCAGTCTAAGGAATCGTCCTCCGTCCTGAGCTGTGACATCTCCAGGAATAACAAATACATCGTGACGGGCTCGGGGGACAAGAAGGCCACTGTGTACGAGGTGGTCTACTGAGACCCCCCCCACGTTCCTGCACCGCAGTCCAGACTCCTGGGGAAGCAGCTCCAGGACAGGCACCCAGCAGGCGTCTGCCCCGCTGCCTGTGAGCCCTTAGCACCGTCTGCTCTCCGGCCAGCAGGGCCTTGGGGGAAATAAATGTATTTATCGCATCTGCATTTCTCCCTTGTGTTGGGGAACTAGGGATCTTTGCTTCTCTCGGCCACTGGTGCTGCGAGGCGGCCGGTTCCTGGTGACGGGATCGTCGGTAACGAGGATGCATTCCGCAGGATTTTCAGAGGTGCCTGCGTGTCGTGTGAAAGCTCTCTCCTTCGAGACAGACAGTTGGGTTGGGCAGGGTGTTTGAGATGCTGGTGTGTGAGGAACAGCCCCTGGGGCTCAGGGTTTAATGTTTTTATTTCTGGCTCACACTCAGTGTACACGGCCCTACTCCAGCTCATCACTCAGGCCTCCAGGTGGAGTTTTGGTTTTTTTTTTGAGATGGAGTCTGACTCTGTTGCCCAGGTAGGAATGTAAAGGTGCCATCTCACCTCACTCAACCTCCGCCTCTTGGGTTCTGGCGATTCTCCTGCCTCAGCCTCCCCAGTAGCTGGGATTTAAGAATACCACCACACCCAGCTAATTTTCTTATTTTTTAGCATAGATGGGTTTCACCATGTTGGCCAGGCTGGTCTCGAACTCCCGCCCTCAAGTGGTCTGCCCGCCTCAGCCTCCCAAAGAGCTGGGATTACAGGTGTGAGCCACCGTGCCTAGCCAGGAATTTTTTTTTTTTTTTTTTTGAGACGGAGTTTCGCTCTTGTCACCCAGGCTGGAGTGCAATGGTGCTATCTCGGCTCACCGCAACCTCCGCCTCCTGGGTTCAGGCAATTCTCCTGCCTCAGCCTCCCGAGTAGCTGGGATTACAGGCACGTGCCACCACGCCCAGCTAATTTTTTTGTGTTTTTAGTAGAGACAGGGTTTCACCATGTTGACCAGGATGGTCTCGATCTCTTGACCTCGTGATCCACCCGCCTCGGCCTCCCAAAGTGCTGGGATGACAGGCGTGAGCCACCGCGCCTGGCCCGGGAATTTCTTTAAAGACAGGGTCTCGCTCTGTTGCCCGGCCTGGTGTATCGTGGCACAAGCATAGCTCCCCTCCACCTCCTGAGCTCAAGCAGTCCTTCCACCTCAGCCTCCCAAATAACACAGACTATAGACAGACACCACTCCCGTTTCTGAATAACTGATTTTGTAGAGATGGGGTGTGACTGTTGCCCAGGCTGGTCTCAAACTCCTGGGCTCAAGTGATCCGCCCACATTGGCCTCCCAAAGTGCTGGGTTTACAGGCAGGAGCCACTCTACCTAGCTGACTTTTTTTTTTTTTTTAAAAGACAGGGTCTTTCTCTCACCCAGGCTGCAGTGCAGTGGTGCAATCTCAGCTCCCTGCAATCTGCAAGCCTCCTAGGTCCAAGCGATTGTCTCAGCCGCCCCCGTAGCTGGGATTACAGGCACACACCACGCCCGGCTAGTTTCTGTATTTTTAGTAGAGATGGGGTTTCACCATTTGGTCCAGGCTTGTCTTGATCAACTGACCTCAGGGGATCCATCCTCCTGGGCCTCCCAGAGTGCTGGGATTACAGGTGAAAGTCACCATGCCCAGTCCCAAGACTCTCTCTTAAGAGAGAGAGTGGCTGGGCGCGGTGGCTCACACCTGTAATCCCAGCACTTTGGGAGGCTGAGGTCAGTGGACCACCTGAGGTCAGGAGTTTGAGACCAGCCTGGCCAACAGGGTAAAACCAGGTCTCTTCTACAAATACAAGAATTAGTTGCTGGGCGCGGTGGCTCATGCCTGTAATCCCAGCACTTTGGGAGGCTGAGGCAGGTGGATCACGAGGTCAAGAGATCGAGACCATCCTGGTCAACATGGTGAAACCCCGTCTCTGCTAAAAATATAAAAATTAGCTGGGCACGGTGGCGCGTGCCTGTAGTCCCAGCTACTCAGGAGGCTGAGGCAGGAGAATTGCCTGAACCCAGGAGGCGGAGGTTGCGGTGAGCCGAGATCGTGCCATTGCACTCCAGCCTGGGTAACAAGAGCGAAACTCCGTCCCAAAAAAAAAAAAAAAATATTAGCTGTACGTGGTGGCAGGTGCCCCAAATCCCAGCTACTCAGGAGTCTGAGGCAGAAGAGTAGCTTGAACCATGGAGATGGAGGTTGTGGAGAGCTGAGATGGCGCCATTGCACTCCAGCCTGGGGGACAAGAGTGACACTTTGACTTAAAAAACAAAAACCCAAGATTCAGCCTAAGTACAAGGGGAGGGGAGAAAAGGGCAGAGCACACAGCTATTCAGTGTAGCCCCACTGCCTGTGGGACTCATGCTGAAGGGCTGAGCACACGTGACTGCCCAGCAGAGGGGAGGGGTAAGCTGGGCACTAACGCATGAGAAAAGGCCCCTGGGAGCACCAAGGGAAGACTGCTTGGGAGAAGGGAATGGCAGGTTTCATGTCTCAGAGGCAAAGGGGTGCTTGGCCCGGGGTCACCCAAAGAACAGCCGGGTTCCGTAGAGCGGAGCCTGCAGATGAGGCTTCAGTGGGGATCGGGGAGGGCAGGGGTAGTTGGACCTGTGTTCTGGAAACTCGGGTGGGTTCCCACGTGCAGCATGGGTTAGGGCCAGCGCCGGGTCTCACGTCTGTCATCCCAGCACTTTGGGAGGCTGAGGCAGGAGGATTGCTCAAGCCCAGGAGTTTGAAACCAGCCTATGCAATACAGTGAGATCCCACCTCAAAAAAAAAAATGTTGGGCCGGGTGTGGTGGCTCACGCCTGTAATCCCAGCACTTTGGGAGGCCAAGGCGGGTGGATCACGAGGTCAAGAGATCGAGACCATCCTGGTCAACATGGTGAAACCCCGTCTCTACTAAAAATACAAAAATTAGCTGGGCATGGTGGCGCGTGCCTGTAGTCCCAGCTACTCAGGAGGCTGAGGCAGAATTGCCTGAACCCAGGAGATGGAGGTTGCGGTGAGCCGAGATCGCGCCATTGCACTCCAGCCTGGGTAACAAGAGCGAAACTCCGTCTCAAAAAAAAAAAAGGCAGCATAATTTGGGTGGAGCACAGATGTCACTGGGAATGTTCTAGAAGGAGACGGGAAGGTTCCTGCTGACAACAGAAGGCGTGCCCTGGTGGACATTTCTGGAGATAACGCAGGAAAGGGATCATTATCTGAATTAAGGAACCCGTTGACATCTGGGCCCCTTCCTAGCTTGGAAAAGGCAGAGTGGGCAAATGGCGTTTCCAGAGCCCGAATTAGTGTGGGAAGAAGGCTGGTCAGTGAAGCTACTGGAAATTCTTGTCAACCTTAGCACTGCGGACAGCAGGACAGGACTGTTCCCTAGGGCGGGTCCGACCTGGGCACCACAGGGTGACGAGCAGTGTTCCTGTCCCCACCCACTCCATGCCAGGGGCACCCCACAAGTCATGCCAACCGGAAATGCCCCAGCCATCGCCTAGAGTCCCTTGGAGGCACATTCGCCCCATGGGAGACCCACTGGTTAAACGGGACATGTCTGGGGAAGGACCACTCACGTGGTTCCGGGAATCACACCCGATATGTCGCAGGAGATTGGAGCTGCTCTGGGCGGCAGAAACGTCGATCCGTTCCCCGGGTCGGGGAGTCTGTGGCTGTGACTAGACTCTTGGCTTACAGGCATGAGCCACGGTGCCCGGCCTGCAAAGAATTTTTTTTTTTTTTTGAGACGGAGTTGTGCTGTGTAAAGGCTGGAGTGCAGTGGCATGATCTTGGCTCACCGCAACCTCCACCTGCTGGGTTTGAGATTCTCCTGCCTCAGCCTCCCAAGTAGCTGGGATCACAGGCACGCCCCACCATGCCCAGCTAATTTTTTGTATTTTTAGTAGAGACAGGGTTTCACCATGTTGACCAGGATGGTCTCGATCTCTTGACCTCATGATCCACCCGCCTCAGCCTCCCAAAGTGCTGGGATTACAGGCGTGAGCCACCACGCCTGGCCAAAATTGTATTACTTCTATTAATTTGAGATGGAGTCTCCACCGCCCAGGCTGTGGTGCTGTAGCATGATCTTGGCTCACCGCAACCTCTGGCTCCTGGGTTCAAGCGATTCTCCTGCCTGGGATTCCCAAGCACCTGGGCCTACAGGTAGGTGTGCACCTCCATACCAGCTAATTTTTATGTTTTCAGTACACACGGGGTTTCACTGTGTTGTCCAGGCCGGTCTCTAACACCCGACCTCAAATGATCTGTCTGCCTCGCCCTCCCAAAGTGCTGGGATTACAGGTGTCAGCCACCGTGCCCAGCATCTAAAAAGATTAGATCAGCCGGGCGTGGTGTGCACATCTGCTATCTCAGCTCCTCAAGAGGCTGAGGCAGGAGGATGGAGAGGACGCAGAGTCACAGTGGCGTCACTCCAGCCTGTGTGACAGATCCTGTAAAAAAAAAAAAAAAAAAAAAAAATGGGCTAAGAGCCACCAGGCTGGATAAAGTCCTTCCAAATTTCCACAAAATGAGCAGGGACGGGACGGGGAGGCCCCTTCCCCTTCAGAGGACAGGACGCGTCCACTCTGCTTTTCCTGGATGCTTTATTACGTGTGACAGCAATCAGTCAGCTCACCACAGGGGGTTTTTCAATACGGTAGAAGACCCTTCCCCACTTCCCTCCACCACAACCACTGGGTTGGGGGAAGAAAAAGGTGGGGACAGAAAGGAGGGCAGTCAGATGACGGCCGCGAAGGCCCCTCAGTAGGTCATCTGGTACACGGAGGCGTGCTCACTGAAGCCGGTGACAATGAGGCGGTTGTTGGATGAGATGTCACAGCACAGGATCGGGGACGTCTCGGGCACCTGAGGGGGAACCGTAGGCACTGAGCTGGGGAAGGGCTCACACACCCCTGGTCTTTACCCGTTAGCTCAAGCATGAGGCATGGTGTCTTCCGAGAAGACAAGGCAGGGTCTTGCTCCATTGCCCAGGCTGGAGTGCAGTGGCGCAATCTCAGCTCACTGCAACCTCCACCTCCCGGGTTCTTGCAATTCTCCTGCCTCAGCCTCCTGCATAGCTGGGACTACAGGTGCTCTCCTCCACCCACGCCCGGCTAATTTTTTGTATTTTAGTAGAGACGGGGTTTCATCGTATTGCCCAGGCTGGTCTTGAACTCATGAGCTCAGGCAATCCGCCTGCCTCGGCCTCCCAAAGTGCTGGGATTACAGGCGTGAGCCACCCTGAGCAGCCTTTTCTGAGTTTTTGTAGAGATGGGGTCTCACTGTGTTGGGCAGGCTGGTCTTGAAATCCTAACCGCAAGGGATCTTCCTGCCTCAGCCTCCCAAAATGCTGGGATTACAGGTGTGAGCTGTCACGCCTGGCAATTTTTTTTTTTTTTTTGAGACAGTCTGGCTCTGCCACCAGGCTCGAGTGCAGTGGCACAATCTCGGCTCACGGCAACCTCTGCCTCCTGGGTTCAAGTGATTCTTCCGCCTCAGCCTCCCGAGTAGCTGAGACCACAGGTGTGTGCCACCATGCCCGGCTAATTTTTTTTGTATTTTTAGTAGAGACTGGGTTTCACCATGTTGGCCAGGATAGTCTCGATCTCTTGACCTCATGATCCGCCCACCTCGGCCTCTCATAGTGCTGGGATTGCAGAGGTGAGCCACTGAGCCTGGCCTAATTTTTATTTTTATTTTTTTATTTTATTTTATTTTTATTTATTTATTTTTTTGGTCAATCAATGAGAGCATGTAAGGATGCTCAGGTTGGCCTTGAACTCATGGCCTCGCCTCTGCAAGTGCCAGGACAACTGGCCGGAGCCACTGTGGCCCCCTTTATTTTATTTTATTTTTTTAGAGACGGGGTCTTGCTGTGTTGCCCAGGCTGGAAACATGGTTTTGGGGCCACCCCAAGGTCCCACTCCAGCTCACCCCACAGTACCTGGAACACTGTTGTCCCCACTGGCATGCTGTGGACGCCGAGCAAGCCGTCCATCCCCACGCTCGCCCACCACTGGCCTGGGAGGAACAAGCGCATACACTCATGGTGACATGAGTGGCTGAAGGTGGTTGGAGGACCAGGCAGGGGCAGGGCAGGGCCCAGACACCCACCCCCTTCCCTCCCTCGTCCCCCTGGAGGAACAGCCCCAAAATTGGCTTCGGCTACGGAATGGCTGCTGTTTGATTGTTCGGGGTGGGGGGGTGTTGAGGCATAGTTTTGCTCTTGTTGCCCAGGCTGGAGTGCAACGGCGTGATCTCGGCTCACTGCAACCTCCAGCTCCCGGGTTCAAGCGATTCCCCTGCCTCAGCCTCCCGAGTAGCTGCAGAGATACCAGGATACTGGCCTGGTGCCAGTATTGGAGTAGTGTTTTTTTGGGGGGGCAGTGGGAGAGACAGTTTTGTTCTTGTTGCCCAGGCTGCAGTGCAATGGTGTGATCTCAGCTCCTGAGTACCTGGGATTACAGGCACGTGCCTCCACACCTGGCTAATTTTTGTATTTTTAGTAGAGACGGGGTTTCTCCATGTTGGTCAGGCTGGTCTCGAACTCCTGACCTCAGGTGATCCGCCCGCCTCGGCCTCCCAAAGTGCTGGGATCACAGGTGTGAGCCACCACACCCAGCCTCCAGAAAGGTTTTGAGGTATCCTAGAGGGTTAGGTGGGGAGCTGGCATTGGATGGGGTCCTATGGGAGGCTGGGGGCTGCGGGGGAGTCCCCCCACCTTCTTCCGGCCACTTACCGAAGGGGGAGAACTTGACGCTCAGGATGACGCTGTCTTTCTGCCCCACCAGCTTCCGCCGGCTGTCACTGGTGCTCTGCAGCCACTGCTGGCCGTTGGCCAGGCCCAGCAGCAGCCAGTCCTCTTGGGGGCTGTGGGACAGGCTCATTATCTGGGCAAGAAAGGGCAGTGGGGAGGGAGGAACCTGGTTAGGTCCCAGCCTGGCCAAAAAGGCAGGCAGGAGACTGAGGTCCCGTCCTGGAAGCCGAGTGCCTGACCCCTTCCTAGCTGCCCAGCCCTGGCCCAAGTTACTTCGCGTCTGTGCCTCAGTTTGTTGGTCTGTAACACGGGCACAGTCTTCCCTACTTTTGCACCCAATATAGCATTTAAGCTTTTTTTTTTTTTTTTTAACAGTCTTGCTCTGTCACCAGGCTGGAGCGCAGTGGCGTGATCTCAACTTAATGCAACCTCCACCTCCTGGGTTCAAGCGATTCTCCTGCCTCAGTCTCCCCAGTAGCTTGGATTACAGGCGTATGCCATCATGCCCAGCTATTTTTTTTTTAAGCACAGACAGGGTTTCACTATGTTGACCAGGATGGTTCCAATCTTGACCTCGTGATCCGCCTGCCTAGGCCTCCCAAAGTGCTGGGATTACAGGCGTGAGCCACTGCACCTGGCCAAGTGTTTCTTATTTAAACAGCAAATTTTTTTGTTTTTTTCTGAGATGGAGTCACGCTCAGTCATCCAGGCTGGAGTACAGGGGCACGATCTCGGCTCAATGCAGCCTCCACCTTCCAGGTTAAAGCGATTCTCCTGCCTCAGCCTCCTGAGTAGCTGGGACTACAGGTGTCCGCCACCACACCCAGATCATGTTTTTGGTTTTAGTAGAGACGGGTTTCACCATATTAGCCAGGATGGTCCGGATTTCGATCTGGTGATCTGCTCTGCCTCAACCTCCCCAAGTGCTGGGATTACAGGCATGAGCCACTGCACCGGGCCAAGTGTTTATTTACGCAGTAAATAATTTTTTTTTTTTGAGATGGAGTCATGCTCAGTCACCCAGACTAGAGTGTAGTGGTGTCATCTTGGCGGCCAGGCCAGCAACCCCCACCTCCCGGGTTCAAGCGATTCCCCTGCCTCAGCCTCCCGAGTAGCTGGAACCACAGGCACGCACTGGGATTGCAGGTTGAGCCGCCGCACCCGGCTGACCTCATTTTCTAATCTGAGGATCGGAGGACGCCTAGCCGAGCAGACCCCATCCCGGCCTCCGCACCTGGGACTCGAATTGGTATTCCAGAGGCTTCGCGATGCTCCTCTGATCCCAGCACCGCAGACAGGCGTCCAGGCCCCCGGTCCAGATGCTGTAACCTTTGACCGCGATGTCTTTCACTCCGTCAGGGTAACCCCTGAGGTCCCTGGCCAGAAGGGACATCGGGAGGCAGTCAGGCCAAGACTCTGAGGTTTGGGCCCCTGGAACACTGTCAGTACGTTTGGGCATTACAGGGACAGTGCCACCACCCAACCATCTCCGCCTTTACAAAGCGTGTGTCAGAGTTGGCAGAAAATGGACGCAGGACGCAATGCCGGCCCCTTCCAGCCCCCAGCCTCCCTCCTCCGTCCACCTGCACCTCCCCATGTCTCTTCTGCCCCGAGGCCACCCCAGCTGCGAAATGGGTCCGAAGGAACCCCCCAAGCAGGTGGCTGCATTCCTTGTCAGCCGTTGCTTCCTGCAAATGTACACTGATAGGTATTTATCTATGTATCTATACGGCGTGAGCCACCGTGGATGGCCTGTTTTATATTTAATTTATATATTTTTTTAAAAAAATAGGGATGGGGGCTGGGCACACTGGCCCACACTTGTAATCCCAGCACTTTTGGAGGCCGAGGTGAGTGGATTATGAGGTCAGGAGTTTGAGACCAGCCTGGCCAACATGGTGGAACCCCCACCTCCACTAAAAATACAAAAATTAGCTCAGTGTGGTGGCAGACGCCTGTAATCCCAGCTACTCTGGAGGCTGAGTCAGGAGAATCACTCGAACCAGAGAGGTGGAAGTTGCAGTGAGCCACAAACCCACCACTGCGCTCCAGCCTGGGCAACAGAGCCAGACTCTGTCTCAAATATAAAAAAGAGATGGGATCTCATTATGTTACCTAGGTTGGTCTCGAACTCCTGGCCTCAAGCAAGACTCCCGTCTTGACCTCCCAAAGTGCTGGGTTTGCACATCTGAGCCACCATGCCTGGCCTACTGTGTTATATTTACAGCTCATCGCCCCAGTTTTCCCTTCTAAGAATCCTCTGAGCTTGGGGCTGTCACATCCTGTGTCCAGCTGAAGAAACCAAGGCAGACAAAAAGCAAAATGCCCTGAGCCCCAAGGAACACAATCCGCAAGGGTTGTGTTTGAACCTTGAGCCAAGGTTCAAATCCGCACCTCCAACCTTCTCAGATGCAGGTTCAAGGCGGCAAGGGTTCCGGCTGGGCCAGTGCCGCACCCCAGGTCCGGGTGGCGGCAGGAAGGCGGGCAGAGGCGGCTAGGGGACGCTGCGAACAGGATGCTGCCCCTGCCCACCCCCCGGACGCACCTCACCACGCTCTGATCACGCACGTCCCAGATCCTGACCACGCCATTGGTGAAGCCGGCGAAGGCCAGGTTGGCATCCAGGTCGGCGGCCAGGGTCTGGCAGTTGAGACCAGCACAGGGCAACTCCTCCTTCACGTGCAGGGAGGGCGCCACCAGGTCCCAGACGCTCACGCTGGGCAGGTTGTAGCCTCCCGCCAACAGGCTCCTACTGTTTGAGGACAGCAGGCAGGTGCGCAGGAAGGCCCCAGGGGTCTGTGATGGGCAGAGTCAATGTCAGCTGTCACTCCCGGTGGCATTCTGCCTGGACTGCTTTGCCCCATGAGGTCGAACTCCTATTCATCCTTCAGGGTCCCAGCTATTATGCCCCTTTTCCCTGGAAGCCTTTTCTCCACCATCTAGGCTCTCCCCGACTCAAACCCCCTGTTCCCAGAAGCCCCGAAGCCCCGGAAGTTAAGGCCACCCTCACCTGTACAGGCAGGTGGCTCTCAGGGAACCTGTCTTCAGCCACCTGGCCTGTCAGACTCCACACCTTGATGCTTCTCCTGCCGCAGGTGAACACATGCCTCGTGAAGCTGCTGACAGACATGGCGACCACAAGTTCCCCGTGTACCAAAATCCGCATCTTCTCCATTTTGCACGGGACGGCGAGTCTCTGAGATTGCCCGGGCAAGGCATCCGGCTTCTTCCATGCATCTTCAAAGTCCTCAGGGTCCCAGGATCTTGGGAGGGGAGATCTCGGGGTAAGTGGCCTGCCTGTGAGCTCCTTGGTACAGCAGGAGCCACACGTCAAGCCCTAGAGGGGCTTCATTCTTTTTCACATGTTGGGGTCCCCCTCAGGCCTTGTTTTATCAGACTCCCCAAAAGTCCTGCTCACATTCCTTCAAGTATTATCCCTTTATCACAGCCCTCCATGTATTTCTGCCTTCTTTCTGGACTGCTTTGCCCCACGAGGGAGAACTCCTATTCATCCTTTAGGGTCCTAGCTATTATGCCCCTTCCCAGAAAAGCTTTCTTTGCTCCATCTGGATTCTCCGAGCATCACTCCACAAGGTTGGGACTGTCTGCATCCAGTTCTAACACAGCCATGCCCCACCCCCTTCTATGGAAATGTCTTCCCCAAATGCCTCGAGCCCAGTGTTGGGGCAGAGATCCTGTGACCCTCCTTAACACTGCGCTTCTCTACCCAGCTTCGCACAGCTGAGGGTGGAGAAGAGGGTGGAGAAAAGGGCAGAGCACTGACGGGAAAGGGGGAAGAAAATCTCACACCTCTGGTCCCCTGTGTGCCTCGGACGGAGGTGCTGACGGGATAAATTCCTGCTGCCCCTCACCCCACCCAAGAGCAAACAGTGCAGACACTTACATGGGCTGCAGAAACGGAGAGGCTCTTCTAGCAGGTTCCTGCAGGTGGTGGGAGGGGGAGATCACAGCTGCTCCCGTCCTCCCCACCCATCCGTGCCCACCTCCTCTACCCCACCTGGGCAGCCTTCACGCCGGGCTCCCAGCTCAGGCTGGGTCTCACCTGGACCGCACCCCAACTTGTGCTCCCTTCTCGGGGACCCTCAGGGGCGTTGGAGGAGGTCTCACGTGGCCTCGGGGCTAGTGGAGAGACAGGAGGGACTAAGCGGCCCGCACGCGCTGGCTCCCACGAGCAGGCTGCCCCACCCGACCGCATCCCCGGACTCGGGCCCTGCCCACGGGCATTACTCGAGGCGGCACCAGCAGGACACGGGTCCGTTCCTGGACGAGACGATCCTGGCGCCTTGCTTTCCTGCCCGTGGGAAATGGGAAAGTCTCATCAGGACTGCTGACCTGCCTGTCAGGACCGGAAAACCTCAGGGACTCCCGAGCAGCGTGCACGGGGCTTGTCTGCGGCCTGGGGTCCATCTCCTGGTCCAGGCAGAGTTCAGCGTAGAGGGTCCCGGAAGCCCCGGGCTGTGGGTCCTGGGGTGCTCCAGTGCAGCCTCCTGGATCACCTCAGTCCCCCCTGGAGGGGACCCAAAGGGCAGGACAGAAGACAAATCCCACAGGAGCCCCAGCGCCCTGACATGGGGGAGCCCCAGTGCCGCCCAGAAGCCCACTCCTTTGGGAAGAGCTGAGGTTGTTTACTCACCAGTCCTGGTGCCTGCTCTGTCGCTGTGACCACGGAGAGGAGGAGGAGGGGGACAGGGAGAGAATGCCAGGGTTCATCACACAGCCCCTGGGACGCAGCCTGCAGCCGCCCCCACCCCCACCCCCACCCTCGGGGACACTCACGCCTGTCTCTGGACATCTCCTTCTCATCACGGATGCGGGCAAAAATCTGCCAGAGTTTCTCGGTCAGAGCGTCATGCCAAAAGCAAGCCTCCTTGTCCCACAACAGCTGGGTCTCTGGCTGGTCGTCAGCCCCCAAAGAGTCCCGGAGCCAGTGGGAGGACCTGCTGGCCATGATGTCCTCAAAGTTGGACTTCTGCGGGGTCTGGTCCTCCAGGCGCAGGGGCGTCCCGGGGCTGACTGGTTCAACAGGCGACACCTGGCCGGCCAGGAACACGGGGGTGAGAGCCTCGAGGATGCACCCTTCACCCAGGCCTGTCCCCTCCCCTCCTCCGAGACCCAGAAACCCACCTCGTCCGAATGGAGCCTCTGGAGCTGGCTGCAGCTCTCCACGATCTGTAAGAAGTTTCCTATCTGAAGAAAGGTGGGCGGCAAAACGGTCAAACACTGTTGCACTTAAGGGTTTCAGCCCTACCTGGAAATGGGAGTGTATCATTTTTTTTTTTTGAGACTGAGTTTCTGTCACCAGGCTGGAGTTCAGTGGCACAATCTCAGCTCACTATAATCTCCACCTCCCAGATTCAAGCGATTCCCCTGCCTCTGCCTCCTGAGTAGCTGGGACTATAGGTGCCCACCACCAAGCCCAGCTAATTTTTGTATGTATATATATATATATATTTTTTTTTTTTTTGAGACGGAGTTTTGCTCGTTACCCAGGCTGGAGTGCAATGGTGCGATCTTGGCTCACAGCAACCTCGGCCTCCCGGGTTCAAGCGATTCTCCTGCCTCAGCCTCCCGAGTAGCTGGGATTACAGGCATGCGCCACCATGCCCAGCTAATTTTTGTATTTTTAGTAGAGACGAGGTTTCACCATGTTGACCAGGATGGTCTCGATCTCTTGACCTCGTGATCCACCCGCCTCGGCCTCCCAAAGTGCTGGGATTACAGGCGTGAGCCACCTCGCCCGGCCTAATTTTTGTATTTTTAGAGACGGGGTTTCACCATGTTGGCCAGGCTGGTCTCGAACTCCTGACCTCAGGTGATCTGCCCGCCTCAGCCTCCCAAAGTGCTGGGATTACATGGATGAGCCACTGCGCCTGGCCTTCATCTATTTTTTTGGAGGTGGCATCTCGCTCTGACACTCAGATGGGAGCACAGTGGAGGGATGACAGCTCACTGCAGCCTCAACCTCCCAGGCTCAAGTGATCCTCCCATCTCAGCCTCCCTAGTAGCTAGGAGCTAATGCTTAGCTAATTTAAACACATTTTTATAGAAACGGGAGTCTCATCATGTCGCCTAGCCCGCTCTTGGATTCCTGGCCTCCAGCGACCTTCCTAGCTCTGCCTACCAAAGTGCTGGGGTAACGGGTAGAAGCCACCACACCCAGCCTACCGCATCCAGCATATGTCATCTTTCAAACTCCGCCTCCTGGGTTCAAGCAATTCTCCTGCCTCAGCCTTCCAAGCAGCTGGGATTACAGGTGTCCGCCACCACACCTGCCTGATTTTTTTTTTTTTTTTAGTAGAGTCTGGGTTTCACCACGTTGGCCAGTTGGTCTTGAACTCCTGACCTCAGGCGATTCTCCCGCCTCAGCCTCCCAAAGTGGTGGGATTACAGGCCTGAGCCACTGGCCCTGGCCTCATATATTTATTTAAACAAACAAGGAGAACAGCAGCACAAGCCATCTGACCACTGCCAACCCCAAATGTAAATATAGTTTCCCAGTAAAAAGAAGAAAGCCAGGCCGGGCACGGTGGCTCACGCCTGTAATCCCAGCACCCGAGGCGGGTGGATCACGAGGTCAAGAGATCGAAACCATCCTGGTCAACATGGTGAAACCCCGTCTCTACTCAAAATACAAAAAATTAGCTGGGCGTGGTGGTGCGCGCCTGTAATCCCAGCTACTCGGGAGGCTGAGGCAGGAGAATTGCCTGAACCCAGGAGGCGGAGGTTGCGGTGAGCCAAGATCGCGCCATTGCACTCCAGCCTGGGTAACAGGAGCGCAACTCCGTCTCAAAAACAAAACAAAACAAAAAAAACAAGCAAGCTGAGTGATCCTATCTAAATTTTTCCAACATACAGGCTACCCGTCAGTTTCCTTAGTAGGATGGTGGAGGGAGGGGGCGGGAGGGGGGCCCTCCACTGGAGGAACCCTGGCGGGAGGTGCTCCAGGCTGCTGCCTCCTGGGGCAGCCCATGATGGATTTCCCAGCGGTGCCCGCCCAGCGGTGGCAAAGCCCAGGGGAGCCCTCTCCAATTCACCCCGCCTCGTTAATGTGCAATTTACCGGTACTTTAATGTGCTCAGCATGAGAAGCGGCTCCCTTCTGCCTGCGAGCTGGCCCTCCCGGGGGAGGGTGGCAGGCGGGCTGCGGGAGGAGGGGGATTTTTAAAAGCACAGCAAGGAGGCTGGGAAAGCCGGGAACTGAAAGCAGGGGGCGGGAAAAGCAGGCTGCCGGGGACCGCAGGCCAGGCTGGGCCACCCTGTCCTGGGGCCTCGTGCGTTGGGGGCTGGGCAGGGACCCTCCTGGGTCCAGCAGCGGCTCAAGTGGCTCACTTGGGTCCTCACCCACCGTGTGTCCTGATGCTTCGAAGCTGTGGTCAGGTTCCTCCCAAAAACACGTCTACAATTATTCAATTACCTCTCACCACTGAGCAGCCAGCGTTCCACACCTGGGCTGTCCTAACTGGGTCCCCGGCTTCTGCCCTCATCCGTCCTGTCTTCTGTGTGCAGCCCTCCATGGCTCCCACCTCCTCTCCTCGGGTTAGAGCCCAAGTTATCCTTCCCTGAAGCCCACAGGACCCTGAGTAGCCTGGCCTGCGCTGCCCCCCTCCCACGCTGCTCCGGCCACACAGGCCTCCTCTCTGCGCCTTCAGCACCAACACGACGGGCGCCAGGCTGCCCCAGGGCCTTGGCACAGGCTGTGACCTCCGCCTCAAACACCCCTCCCATCCCAGACAGCCGCACTTCCTCTCCTATGTCTTTCAAGGTCAGGCCTTCCCTGACCACCCTGAATGGCAACCCTCGCCCATCCCGGCCTCACTAGGCCCCTTGGGGCAGCTCCCCCCCCCACCGTCCCCCAGCCGCCTTGCCCAGTCCTCCCCCCTCACACTCCATCTACCAGGCTCCCCTCGCCCCGAGGCTGGGAAGCTCTGGGTTCTTTGCTGCACGCCTGGCTTCCACAATAGTATTTCGCAAGCAGGTGGCGGATAAATATCTGTTGAATGAATAACCGTGTTTCGGTTGCTTCCTGACCCCCCTCACCCTGTTCCCTCCGCTGCCCCCCCTCCCCGTCCCAGGCCCTGGGCCCCTGCCAGTTACATCTGGCTCAGGCGGCAAATCCTGCCAGCACCCGGGAGAAAGGGCCAGGTGGCAGGAGGACGAGCAGGCCTGG
>CM052668.1:1964434-1980084 GCA_028533165.1 Leontopithecus rosalia | reverse complement strand
GACCTACCCCCCCCATGTGATATGTCTCTGCTTCAGCAATCAGACACGCAGAGGAACACAGCCGGCTGCCTGCCCCAGCACAGGCTCTGTCCAAAGCAACTGGCCTGCAGAGGGTCATCTAGGTGGTGCAGAGGCCCGGGGAGCGGACCGAGCAGGACTCACCCTCTCCTGGAAGAGGCTCAGAGTGAAACTGGAGCTGCACCCCAGGATGGGGCCCTCCACTAGTATCTTGGTGGATACCAAGTCAGGGCCTGGCTCTCCTCTGCCCGCAGCCCTCCATGGCTCCCACAGCTCTCGGGGTTGAAGCCCAAGTCCTTCCCACGGCCCACGAGGCTCTGCACGACCTGCTCCTCGTCCCTTTCCTTGTCACTGTGTCCTGCTCTTTTTTTCCCCCCAGAGTCTAGCTCTGTCCCCCAGGCTACAGTGCAGCAGTGGCACGACCTCGCCTCAGTGCAGCCTCCACCTCTGGAGTTCAAGAGATTCTCCTGCCTCAGCCTCCCAAGTAGCTGGGAGTACAGGCGTCCTCCACCATGCCCGGCTAGTATTTGTGTTTTTAGTAGAGACGGGGTTTCACCATGTTGGCCAGGACGGTCTCCAGCTCCTGACCTCAAGTGATCCGCCCGCCTGAGCCTCCCAAACTGCTGGGACTCCAGTTGTGAGCCACCACGCCCGGCCCCCCCTCCTCCATCCATTCTCATGCCTTTCACGGAGGGACAGCCGCGCCCCAGAGCTCCTGGTCACCCACCTGCTTGTGATGCTCAGCCACATCCTGCTGGATCTTGTGCAGCTGCAAAGACAACAGGGATCCCATCACAAGGTGGTCCGGGTGTGAATGCTGTGTGACCCGGGGCAAGTTGCTCTACCTCTCTGGTCCCTACTCCACCTCCACCCCCACCTTTAAAAATCTTTGTTTTCACCTTGTTTTCTATTTTACTTTCACATTACGCTGATATATGGTCCCTTGTTTCTTCAGAGTCTCGCTCTGTCACCCAGGCTGGAGTGCAGGGGTGCAATCTCGGCTCACTGCAACCTCCACCTCCCGGGCTCAAGCGATTCTCCTGCCTCAGCCTCCCGAGTGGCCCGGCTAATTTTGTATTTTAGGTAGAGACCGGGTTTCTCCATGTTGGTCAGGCTGGTCTCGAACTCCCGACCTCAGGTGATCCACCCGCCTCGGCCTCCCAAAGCGCTGGGATGACAGGCGTGAGCCCCTGCGCCTGGAGGAGAGCAGTCTCTCTAGGGCTCTCCGGAGGCAGGACCAGAGCCACTGTCTCACCCTCCCTGGTTGGGGCCACCCGGGTCTGGCTCACCGAAGAGTAAATGCTCTCCAACTCCTCAGCAAAACAAGTAGAAAACCTGAGGGGGAAGGAGGAGAGGCTGGGAGACCTGTGGCTACAGGACCCCTTCCCCAGAGTGAGCCACGCCCTGAACCCCTGGGGAGGGTCTTCATGAAGTTGGAAGCCAGTGGCCTGTGGAGCCAAACTGAAGGCAGCGTCCAGAAGTTCAGTAAGATTGTAATGCAGCAGATTCTTCCTTCTGTTTGTTTTTTTGAGACAGAGTCTCACTCTGTGGCCCAGGCTGGAGTGCAGTGGCGCGATCTCGGCTCATGGCAACCTCCCCCTTCTGGGTTCAAGGGATTCTCCTGCCTCAGCCTCCCGAGTAGCTGGGATTACAGGCGCGCACCACCATGCCTGGCTAATTTTTATATTTTTAGTAGAGACAGGTTTCACCATGGTGGCCAGGCTGGTCTCAAACTCCTGACCCCAGGCGATCCACCCTCCTCAGCCTCCCCAAGTGCAGGGATTACAGGCGTGAGCCATCAAGCCCGGCCACGTTTTTTTTTTTTTTTTTTTTTTTTTGAGATGGAGCGTCACTCCGTTGCCCAGGCTGGAGTGCCGTGGCACGATCTCAGCAACCTCCGCCTCCTGAGTTCAAGCGATTCTCTGCCTCAGCCTCCAGAGTAGCTGGGATTACAGGCGCCTGGCACCACACCCAGCTAATTTTTGTATTTTTACTAGAGACAGGGTTTCACCATCTTGGCCAGGCTGATCTTGAACTCCTGATCTCATGATATATCTGCCTCAGCCTCCTAAAGTGCTGGGATTAGAGGCGTGAGCCACCGCGCCCGGCCACTTTCATTTTTTTTCCAAACAGAATCTCACCCTGTTGGCCACGCTAAGGTACAGTGGCACAAACACAGCTCACTACAGCCTCCGATTCCTGGGCTCACATGATCCTCCTGCCTCAGCCTCCCAAGTAGCTGGGACTACAGGCGTGCACCACCACAGTCAGCTAATTTCCTTTTTTTTTTTAAACAGGAGATGGCATCCCGTTACGTTTGTCAAGGTTGGTAGCGGATTCCTGGGCTCAAGTGATCCTCCCGCCTCTGCCTTCCAAAGGGCTGGGATCACGGGTGCGAGCCACTGCACACGGCCCCTGCAGTATTTTTCAACAATAAAACGGAAAGCCAACAAATCCATGTCAAACAGGAAAGTCAAAATATTAAGCCGAAGCTGG
Organism: Leontopithecus rosalia; assembly: GCA_028533165.1. Lineage (NCBI taxonomy): Eukaryota > Metazoa > Chordata > Mammalia > Primates > Cebidae > Leontopithecus > Leontopithecus rosalia. The sequence goes on along the minus strand of CM052668.1, from coordinate 1,977,570 downwards.
GATGGGTATCGCCAGGCTCTCCATGCTGGGTATCAGCATGGCTTCCTGTTACTGAGCCTGTCTTTTGGGCCAGCAGCTCCTAGACCACTCACCAGGACCCTAAGGAGACAGGCCAGGTGGGCCTCCTTCCCAGCGTGAGACCGCCTCCCCCAGCCCCTGGAATTGCCCTCACCTGGGGAACTGCTTGAGCCGATTCAGAATGCCCTGGTAATTCAGCGGTGGAGAGCTCTGGGAATTCGCCATCCCAGGATGGGGCTGCAGACGGCAAAGCGAGGTTATGTAAAACTTACAGTGCCCAGACACCCAAGCCCCCAGGTCTCCCTCTCAACCAAGGTGCAGGTATTAGGCTGGTGTGAAAGTAATGGCGGTTTCTGCTTTTGTATTTTTTTCTGTTTGAAATGGAGTGTTGCTCTTGATGCACAGGCTAGAGAGCAGACATTCCATCTCAGCTCACTGAAACAGCTTCCTCCCAGGTTCAAGCAATTCTTCTGCCTCAACCTCCTGAGTAGCTGGGATTACAGGTGCCCGCCACTACGCCTGGCTAATTTTTTGTATTTTTAGTAGAGATGGGGTTTCACCATGGTGGCCAGGCTGGTCTCGAACTCCGGACCTCAGGGGATCCACCCGCCTCGCCCTCCCAAAGTGCTGGGATGACAGGTGTGGGCCACTGTGCCCAGTTGGTTTTTGCTATTTTTGAAATAACTTTTGCAGCAATGTAACACAGGCTGAAGGAATCTGACCAGCCTCGTAAAAGGTAGGGTGGGACTTCCTAAAACCTGGATTTGTTTTATCTTTTGTTAATTTAGCACCTAAAAGAGCATCTTCCATTTTGCACTTGGGCCTAAAGTCTAAAATATTCACCACATTCTTGTGATAAAGCTCGAAGCACAACATATTTTTGAAAATAGAAGGCTGGAGCTGGGCGCGGTGGCCCACGCCTGCAATCCTAGCACTTTGGGAGGCCAAGATGGGCCAGAACACCTGAGGTCAAGCGTTCGAGACCAGCCTGGGCAACATGGCCAAACCCTGTCTAGTAAAAATAGAAAGATTAGCTGGGCATGGTGGTGGGCGCCTGCAATCCCAGCTACTCGAGAGGCTGAGGCAGGAGAATCACTTGAACCCAGGAGATGGAGGTTGTAGTGAGCTGAGGTCACAGCACTGCACTCCAGCCCGGGTGACAAGACTGAGACTCAGTCTCAAAATAAAATACTATATCCACCATCTGACCCCTTTATAAAAAAAATAGTTTGCTCAGCTCTGAGAGCCTAAACTTACAAACGGTCATCTCTGGGAGGTACGGTGCAGTGAGCGGGGCATGCTATAAAATATAACTACGTGTGTGTTCCTGTGTTTTTATCACATATGTGATCAGAAGCTGAAATATGTTTTTATTTTATTTTATTTTTTTTTTAGACGGAGTTTCGCTCTTGTTACCCAGGCTGGAGTGCAATGGCGCGATCTCGGCTCACTGAAACCTCCGCCTCTTGGGTTCAGGCAATTCTCCTGCCTCAGCCTCCTGCGTGGCTGGGATTACAGGCAGGTGCCACCATGCCCAGCTAATTTTTGTATTTTTTAGTAGAGACGGGGTTTCACCATGTTGACCAGGATGGTCTCCATCTGTTGACCTCGTGATCCACCCGCCTCGGCCTCCCAAAGTGCTGGGATTACAGGCTTGAGCCACCGCGCCCGGCCACGAAATATGTTTTTTACATGGGATCTCACTGATGCCAATGCTGGAGTGCAGTGGCACAGTCATAGTTCACTGTAGCCTCTAACCCCTTGAGCTCAAGCAAACCCCCTGCCTCAGCCTCCCAGGTAGCTGGAACTACATGAGGCATGCCACTAGGCCCCGCTGATTCTTTTAGTTGTATTTTTTGCAGCAATTGGGGTCTTACTATGTTGTCCAGGCTGGCCTCAAACTCCTAGGCTCAAGTGATCCTTCTGCCTCCGCCTCCCAAGATGATGGGATGACAGTTGTGAGGCTCTATGTCCCGCCTACACTTGATTTTTTATTTTATTTTATTTATTTATTTATTTATTTATTGAGACGGAGTTTCTCACTCGTTACCCAGGCTGGAGTGCAATGGCGCGATCTCGGCTCACCGCAACCTCCGCCTCCTGGGTTCAGGCAATTCTCCTGCCTCAGCCTCCCCAGTAGCTGGGATTACAGGCACGCGCCACCATGCCCAGCTAAGTTTTTGTATTTTGAGTAGAGACGGGGTTTCACCATGTTGACCAGGATGGTCTCGATCTCTTGACCTCGTGATCCACCCGCCTCAGCCTCCCAAAGTGCTGGGATTACAGGCTTGAACCACCGCGCCCGGCTACACTTGATTTTTTAAAAAACAGCTCCCTTCCGATCTGAACTCACTTCGAAAAAAAAAAAACCCAGCTCCCTGGCACCTGTCTTGAGTGTAGCAGTGATTGGTATTGTCTTCAGCTGCGAGGCCTGGATGGGGCCAGCTCAGGTCACAGGTGGATACAGGATCAGAAAGGAACAGAACTGCATGGGGCCCCGTGAGGCTTCCCGTGAGGGCTGATGCCACCCCATGCCCTCCTCACCAAAATGCCCTTGGGACTGGGCTGGTCCCTAGAGGTCATCTTCGGGTAGTTAAGCCTCCAGGACTTCAGCCAGAGTCTAAAACAAGGAGACAGCAAGTTCTGAGAGACAGAAGATAAAGCAGTGCCAGGGAGGGAACCCACCCCTACCCCACCCCCGGGGCCTCCTGCACCTCCCAGTCTAGTAAGTCCCCAGGGACCCAGTCCCACAGCTCCCCACTGCGTTCCCTAGGTCCTGGCCTCACTTACCAATGCCTCCAGCTGCCCAGATGCATGGGGGTGGAACCCCAGAAAGAACTGAGCCCTGCCCCTCATCCCTCAGTCTAGGAGGTTGGGGTGACAATGGGGCTGGACATATACACTCCCTCCTGGGGACAGTCAGGGATGGGGGAGCCCTGAGGTCTCCAAACCTCAACCTTAGTTTTGAGACAATTTCCTAAAGCGCAGGGAGATCACTAGAAAGGGGTTTTGAAGGATGAATAGGAGTTAGCCAGGTGCACTGGGCGTGATTCATCAGACAGAAGGAATGGCCTCTCTCCACCTCCATCCCTGCGGCAGCACCCAGCTCCTTCCTTGCCGCAGCCCTGCCCCTCCACGTCCCTGAAGACCCTTCCCCGACCCGGGAACCTTGGAGTCCCCTCATCCCCCAAGAGCGCGCCTGGCAACTCACGTCTCTCACAGGGCGGAAGCGGCAGAGGTCAGCCAAGTTCAGGCCAAGAGGAAACTCCTCTTTCCCTCCACGGGGGCCATTTGACCCATCGGGCCCCGCCCCGTCCCGCCCCGTCACCGCCCCGTCCCGCCCCGCCCAGGGGGTCCCAACTAGCTGCCACCTGGACCGCGAAGCCGATCAATGAAGGCGCGGTAGCTGCACGTGGGTTCGGGCTGGGGGGTGTGGGGGGGGGGCAGGCCTCTGGCGGCGCTGGCCAATCGGGAGGCCGTTTACGCACGTGGGTCGCGTACGCCTTCGCTGATTGGTCGGCTCTCCCCGGCCGCCGGCCAAGCTGTCGCTCAACAAGCCAGGAGCCTCCGCTTAACCCTTTCGGTCCCGCTGCCAAGAAGGGAGGAATTGCACAGCCATGGGCAATTTGGTGTCCCAGCTTGGGCGGGGATATTTAGGAGGGCGTGGGGGCTTGAGTCTCCGAAGGTGGAACTTGGGGAGGGATAAGTGGCGAGCAGTTGCATTGTTTTATGCATTTTTAGCCCTGTCCGGTAGTGGCTTATGGCTGGAGGTGAGGAGTGGGAGGTGGGAGGTGAGTGGAGGTGCAATCTTTAGAGCTGTCACCCCAGTTCTTAGATATGGCCTCATTACATTTTCCTGAATATTAAATAACCTGCAATGCAAACGAAGCTTCCAGTCCTCTTTCTGGAGGAACCCACTGGGTCCCCTTGGTGGTACTAACCCCAGGCTATGCATTTATCACTAAATCTTCCCAATGGCTCTTCCAGCCCAGTGACAAAGGCTCTGAGAGCAGAAAGCGGGACAGCAGAGGCCCTGAGGCTGGTACAGCATTGCCAGATCCAAGCTCCGGGTGAGAGAGAGTAATCCAGACAGAGGGAAGAGTGGCCGCTCTCAGGCAGAGCTGGGCTGGTTACAGGAGCAGACAGGGAGGCTAGGGGGCTGCATGCGCTGGGGACAGATGTCCTGAGAGAGAGACAGACCTGCCATGTGGGGAGGGCGGACTGGGATTCCGGTGCTGTGTTTCGGCCTATTCAAAATATGAGGCCAGGCACCATGGCTCACGCCTGTGATCCCAGCACTTTGGGAGGCCGAGGCAGGTGGATCACGAGGTCAAGAGATCGAGACCATCCTGGTCAACATGGTGAAACCCCGTCTCTACTAAAAATACAAAAATTAGCTGGGCATGGTGGCGCGTGCCTGTAATCCCAGCTACTCAGGAGGCTGAGGCAGGAGAATGGCCTGAACCCAGGAGGCGGAGGTTGCGGTGAGCCGAGATCGCGCCATTGCACTCCAGCCTGGGTAACAAGAGCGCAACTCCGTCTCAAAAAAAAAAAAAAAAAAAAAAGAGTGAGACTTCATCTCAAAAAAAGAAAGGAATCACCAGGTCGAAGAGACCTCCCCACCCTCCCTATCTTTCCTTCCATTTTTTTTTTAAGACTGGGGAGGTGGAGGGGACTCTAAGCACATTGCCCAGGCTGGTCTTGAACTCCTGACCCCAAAGTAATCCTCCCACCTCCGCCTCCCAAAGTACTAGGGATTACAGGCATGAGCCACTGTGCCGCTGCCAGGCCGGTATCTCCTTTTCTTATTTTGTTTTTCTCCAAATGTGGTTTGGATGCAGCTAATCTTGTAATCTCCGTGGCTCCTATGGCGGGAGCCCCCACAATGGCTCTAAACCCTGCGTGTTCACAATGCAGAGAACGCCGTGGGGCTTGTCCTACAGAGACACCTCCCATCCGCTGGCCTCCCCACGTGACACGAGCACCCGGGTAGGTCTGATGACTTTGAGATCCAAACCCAGCCAGAGAAACTCTCCTCTGTTTTCTGTTCTGTGCTCTGTCCCTGCGGGGAACTGCCGGTTTCCATGCTGGGACAAGCAACCGCTGAGGGTGATAAAGTCCACGCATGACTTGGGCTTTGCTGCTTGTCCGTGAGGAGGAACGGAGGGGCTGGTGTGAGAGAGCTGCAGAAGAGCTTCCCACCCCAAACCCTCCACTGTCCCAACATCATCATCATCATTATTTGAGATGGAGTTTTGCTCTTGTTACCCAGGCTGGAGTGCAATGGCGCGATCTCAGCTCACCACAACCTCCGCCTCCTGGGTTCAGGCAATTCTCCTGCCTCAGCCTCCCGAGTAGCTGGGATTACAGGCACGCGCCACCATGCCCAGCTAAGTTTTTGTATTTTTAGTAGAGATGGGGTTTCACCATGTTGACCAGGATGGTCTCGATCTCTTGACCTCGTGATCCACCTGCCTCGGCTTCCCAAAATGCTGGGATTACAGGCTTGAGCCACCGCACCCGGCCCTATTATTTTTTAATTTCTTTTTTTTTTTTGACACAGTTTCGTTCTTGTTGTCCAGGTTGGAATGCAATGGTGGGATCTCAGCTCACTGCAACCTCCACCTCCCAGGTTCAAGCCATTCTCCTGCCTCAACCTCCTGAGTAGCTGGGATTACAGGCACGCACCACCACACCCGGCCAATTTTGTATTTTTAGTAGAGACAGGGTTTCTCCATGTTGGTCAGGCTGGTCTCAAACTCCCGACCTCAGGTGATCCGTCTGCCTTGGCCTCCCAAAGTGCTGGGATTACAGGTGTGAGTATTTTAAAATTACTATTATTATTATTATTATTATTATTATTTGAGACAGGGTCTTGTGTCACCAGGCTGGAGTGCAGTGGTGTGATCTCGGCTCCCTGCAACCTCCACCTCCTGGGTTCAAGCGATTCTCCTGCCTCAGCCTCCCAAGTAGCTGGGATTACAGGCACGTGCCACCACACCCGGCTAATTTTTGTATTTTTAGTAGAGATGGGGTTTCACCATGTTGGCCAGGCTGGTCTCAAACTCCTGACCTCAAGTGATCCACCTGCCTCAGCTTCCCAAAGCACTGGGATTACAGGTGTGAGCCACTGCACCCGGCCAATTACTATTTTTTTGAGACAGAGTCTTGCTCTGTTGCCAGGCTGAAATGCAGTGGTGCGATCTCTGCTCACAGCAACCTCTGCCTCCTGAGTTCAAGCAATTCTCCTGCCTCAGCCTCCAGAGTGGCTGGAATTACCGGCGCCCACCCCCATGCCCGGCTAATTTTTGTATTTTTAGTAGAGACGGGGTTTCACCATGTTGGCCAGGCTGGTCTCGAACTCCTGACCTCAAGTGATCCACCTGCCTTGGCCTCCCAAAGTGCTGGGATTACAGGAGTGAGCCACGGCGCCCGGCCCCATAATTAAAGTGTATTTTATTTCTGGTCCAGCGTCCTAATATGGCCTTTGCTTTTACCCCTCTCTCTGATCGTAGACTTTCAGCTGAGCACACTCGTATATCCACGGCTGCTGTCTCACGGAGAACCCAGTAAGCACACGTGGCTATTTCAGTAAAATTAATTGAAATGAAATACAATTAAAAATTCCATTCCTCAGGCACCGGCCGCATGTCGGCGTTCAGTCTTCACTATCGTCTGGCTGTCACCATACTGGACAGCGAAGATCTAGAACATTCTGTCATCATAGAAAGTCCCACGGACAGCACTGATTGGAGGCGCTTAGGAATCAGAAATCCCTCCAGGGTCCCTGTAGAAATCGGAAGCATTTTCAGTAGTCACTCCATTTCTACTCCTTTTTTATTTTTTTGAGATGGAGTCTCACTGTGTCACCGAGGCTGGAGTGCAATGGCACAATCTCGGCTCACTGCAACCTCTGCCTCCCGGGTTAAAGTGATTCTCCCGCCTCAGCCTCCCGAGTAGCTGGGATTACAGGCGCCCACCACCACGCCTGGCTAATTTTTGTATTTTTAATAGAGACAGGGTTTCACCATGTTGGCCAGGCTGGTCTCGAACCCCTGATCTCAGGCAGTCCACCCGCCTCGTTCTCCCAGAGTGCTGAGATTATAGACGTGAGCCAGCATGCCTGGCTTCCCCCGCTCCCCCCGACAGGATCTCACTCTTGCGTAGGCTGGAGTGCAGTGGCACAATCTCAGCTCCCTGCAGTGTTGACCTCTTGGACTCAAGGAATCCTCCCATCTCAGCCTCCCAAAGAGCGGGGACAACAGGTGACCACCACCCTCCACACCCGGCTAATTTTTGTATTCTGTAGAGACAGAGTCTTGTGTTGCACAGGCTGGTTTTGAACTTCTGGGCTTAAGCAATCCTCCTGCCTCATCCTCCTAAAGTGCTGGGGTTACAAGGGTGAGCCACAGACCCTGGTCCGTTTCTCCCTGTTTGAAAGTCCCCGTGGGTGGGGTGGCAGGGATTTTCCTGGAGTGTGGTCACCCTGGGTTCTTCCCTACGGCTGTGCCCTGGACCCTCCAGCCTGGCCAGCAGGGAGCAGCCTCCTGTGACCCCTCAGGGAGGACAGCGATGACACAGCATAAAGGAAGGGAGGAAGCAAAGATTTCCTCCTTGTTCTTGGCTTCTGAGTTGTTTGGTCGACTGGAAGACTCACGGTCTAGAGGAAAGTTTGACACCAGAGGCATTCGCATTCCAAATACTTTGCACCTTTTGTTTTACATAAGCAAACAACCTTGCTGGGTGTAGTGGCTCATGTCTGCAATGCCAGAAGTTTGGGAGGCTAAGGCAGGAGGATCGCTTGAACCTGGGACTTCAAGACCAGCCTGGGCAACATAGTGAGACCCCATCTCTACAAAAAATAAATAATTGGCCAGGCTCGGTAGTTCACACCTGTAATCCCAGCACTTTGGGAGGCCGAGGCGGGCAGATCACAAGGTCAGAAGATCAAGACCATCCTGGCCAACACGGTGAAACCCGTCTCTACTCAAAATATAAAAATTAGCTGGGCGTGGTAGCACGCACCTGTAGTCCCAGCTACTCAGGAGGCTGAGGCAGGAGGACTTAAACCCTGGAGGCGGAGGTTGCGGTGAGCAGAGATTGCACCACTGCACTTCAGCCTGGTGACAGACTGAGACTCCGTCTCAAAAATAAAAAAAAATTAGCCCAGCATGCTGCTCACACCTGTGGTCCCTGTTGCTTGGGAGGCTGAGGTGGGAGGATCACGTGAGCACGGGAAGTTGAGCCTGCACTGAACTGTGGGGGCACCACCGCACTCCAGCCTGGGCAGCAGAACAAGACCCTGTGTTGAAAAAAGAAAAGTGCTCCAGTCGATCCTGAATTCCAGCAGAACAGCAGACACCAGCCCGTGTGAAGGCCCCCGCAGAGGAGCAGGACCAGCATGAAAACACAACTTCTTCCTCCCTGCCCCGGCACTTCACCCTGCTCTCATCAGCCGGTCAACAGTCTCCACGCTCCAAAACTTTTTTTTCTTTTTTTGAGACAGAGTTTCGCTCTTGTTACCCAGGCTGGAGTGCAATGGCGCGATCTTGGCTCACCGCAACCTCCGCCTCCTGGGTTCAGGCAATTCTCCTGCCTCAGCCTCCTGAGTAGCTGGGATTACAGGCACGCGCCACCATGCCCAGCTAATTTTTTGTATTTTTTAGTAGAGACGGGGTTTCACCATGTTGACCAGGATGGTCTCGATCTCTTGACCTCGTGATCCACCCGCCTCGGCCTCCCAGAGTGCTGGGATTACAGGCTTGAGCCACCGCGCCCGGCCGAAAACTTTTTTTGTTTGTTTGTTTGAGACAAAGTTTTACTCTGTCGCCCAGGCTGAGGGCAGAGGCGCAATCTCAGCTCACTGCAACCTCCGCCTCCCAGGTTCAAGCAATTCTCCTGCTTCAGCCTCCCAAGTAGCTGGGATTACAGGTGTGCACCACCATGCCCGACTACTTTTTGTATTTTTAGTAGAGACGTGGTTTCACTGTGTTGGCCAGGGTGGTCTCGAACTCCTGACCTCCTGCGATCCTTCCACCTGTGCCTGTTGACTAGCAAGGACTACAGGCGTACACTACCAGGCCCAGCTGATTTTTAACTTTTTTTTTTTGAGATGGGGTTTTACCATGTTGACCAGGGTGGTCTTAAACTCCTGACCTCAGGTGATCCCCACGCGACTTGGCCTCCCAAAGTGCTGGGATGACAGGCGTGAGCCACCGCGCCTGGCCTGATTTGTAAATTGTAGAGATGAGGTCTGGCTTTGTTGCCCAAGGCGGTCTGATATACCTGGGCTTCAGCAATCCTCCCACCTGGGCCTCCCAAAGCATTGGCATTACAGCCATGAGCCTGGCCTGCTTAAGCAATTCTTAAACAAAAGTCTTGTGCTTCTAACGTTAGAGATCCTATCTATGGGGTGCCAGTGGTCAGTGTCTAGTGCGATGTGCCTTTCTGGTACAAGGAAGTGTGTCGGAGTGCAGCCAAATTCATGCTTTTTTTTTGCAGACGGAGTTTTATTCTTCCTGCCCAGGCTAAAGTGCAGTGGTGCGATCTCGGCTCACTGCAGCCTCTGCCTCCTGGGTTCAAGCAATTCTCCTGCTTCAGCCTCCCTACTAGCTGGGATTACTAGCCCAGTTAATTTTGTATTTTTTTTCCCTTCCCTCCTCCATAATTTTGTATTTTTAGTAGAGACGGGGTTTCACCATTTTGACCAAGATGGTCTCGATCTCATAACCTCATGATCCACCTGCCTCGGCCTCCTACAGTGCTGGGATTACAGGCGTGAGCCACCGCGCCCAGTCAATTTTTATCTATTTATTTTTATTCTTTGAGACAGAGTTTCACTCTTGTTGCCCAGGTTGGAGTGCAGTGGTGTGATCTCGACTCACTGCAACCTCCACCTCCTGGGTTCAAATGACTATCCTGCCTTAGCCTCTTCAGTTGCTGGGATTACAAGCATACGCCACCACACCCGGCTAACTTTTTGTGTTTTTAGTAGAGACAGGGTTTCACCATGTTGGCCAGGGTGGTCTCGAACTGCTGACCTCAGGTGATCCGCCGCGTTGGCCTCCCAAAGACCTAAGATTACAGGCGTGAGCCACCGCGCTCGGCCTAATGCTTAATTATAACTAGATGTCTTTGCAGAGTTCTTGTTAACTGTGCGGGTTAGAACACCCTCACCCGCACCCTCAGCCTCCACCCCAACACCCCCCCAACCCCCCACCCCACCCCACCCCGGCGCAGCAAGAGTGCGTTTCGGGAACTGGCTAGGATCCATGAGGTTCGCCTCCTGCCACCTGGTGGAAAGAAGCTGATATTTGTTTTCTGCAGCTGCGGTAACAGATGACCACAAACCAGGTGGCTTCAAACGACAGAGACGTATTTTTGCACGGTGCTGGAGGCCAGAATCGGGGCGTGGGGCAAGGCCGGAATGGGGTGTGGGCGGGGCCAGAAGGGGTGTGGGCGGGGCCAGAATGGGCATGGGCGGGGCAAGAACGGGGTGTGGGCGGGGCAAGAACAGGAGTTTGTGTGTGGGCGGGGCCAGAATCGGGGTGTGGGCGGGGCCACCGCGTTCCCTCCGAAAGGTCCAGGAGAGGATGCTTTTGCCTCTTCCGGCTGCTGGCGGTGCCCGGCAGGCTTTGGTGCGGCCTGGCTTCACTCCAACTTCTGCTTCCATCACTGTATGGGTTTCTTCCCTGTCTCTATATCTGTGTCCAAATTTCCCTCTCCTTATAAGAACGTCAATCGGCCGGGCGTGGTGGCTCAAGCCTGTAATCCCAGCACTTTGGGAGGCCGAGGCGGGTGGATCACGAGGTCAAGAGATCGAGACCATCCTGGTCAACAAGGTGAAACCCGTCTCTACTAAAAATACAAAAATTAGCTGGGCACGGTGGCGCGTGCCTGTAATCCCGGCTACTCGGGAGGCTGAGGCAGGAGAATTGCCTGAACCCAGGAGGCGGAGGTTGTGGTGAGCCGAGATCGCGCCATTGCACTCCAGCCTGGGTAACAAGAGCGAAACTCCGTCTCAAAAAAAAAAAAAAAAAAAAGTCAATCATTTGATTTAGGGGCTGCCTCGAGAAGCGCTTGAACCCAGAAGGGGGAGGTTGCAGTGAGCCCAGATGATATCACAGCACTGCAGCCTGGGTAAGGGAGCGAGACCCTGTCTAAAAAAAAAAAAAAAAAAAGATTGGGTACGGTAGGTCCTGTCTGTAATTCCACCACTTTAGGAGGCTGAGGCAGGCGGATCACCTGAGGTCGGGAGTTCGAAACCACCCTGGTCAACATGGAGAAACCCTGTCTCTACTAAACACACACACACACACACAAAAATTAGCCGGGCGTGGTGGTGGGTTCCTGTAATCCCAGCTACTTGGGAGGCTGAGGCACTAGAATCGCCTGAGCCAGGGAGACCGAGGTTGCAGTGAGCCAAGATCGTGCCATTGCACTCCAGCCTGGGCAGCAAGAGCGAAACTGTCTCAAAAAAAAAAAAAAAAAAAGATTTAGGAGCTGCCTTAATCCAATGTGACCTCATCTTAATTTTTTTTTTTTTTTGAGACAGGGTCTAGTTCTGTCACCCAGGCTGGACTACAGTGGCGTGATCTCGGCTCACTGCTACCTCTGCCTCCCAAGCTAGAGATCCTCTTACCTCAGCCTCCCAAGTAGCTGGGACTACAGGTGTGAGCCGCCATGCGTGGCTAATTTTTGTGTTTTGTAGAGAGAAGTTTCTCCATGTTACCCAGCTACTCTCAAAGTCCTGGCCTCAGGTGATCCACCCACCTCGGCCTCCCAAAGTGCTGGGATTACAGGTGTGAGCCACTGGACCCAGCCGTAACTAATCCTATCTGCAATCACCGCATTGCTAAATCAGGTCACTTTCCAAGGTACAGTGGATGGAGGGGGCTTTCGGACTTAAACAGATATTTTTAGGGGAGGAAGTTCTACCCCATACAAGGCTCAAAAAAGAAATTGTCGGCCGGGCGTGGTGGCTCACGCCTGTAATCTCAGCACTTTGGGAGGCCAAGGCGGGTGGATCACGAGGTCAACAGATTGAGACCATCCTGGTCAACACGGTGAAACCCCGTCTCTACTAAAAATACAAAAATTAGCTGGGCATGGTGGCGCGTGCCTGTAATCCCGGCTACTCGGGAGGCTGAGGCAGGAGAACTGCCTGAACCCAGGAGGCAGAGGTTGCGGTGAGCCGAGATCGCACCATTGCACTCCAGCCTGGGTAACAAGAGCGAAACTCCGTCTCACAAAAAAAAAAAAAAGAAATTGTCAACCTAAATAACAAACAAGGAGAAGCTCTCTAAAACTACAGGCTATTTATTTGGATATAGGACTTTGCAGTGGAAAAAAGAGTGAGGGAGGAAATAGAAAACAGACTTCTAAAGGAGAATTGAGGAGGATGACGTCATTGTTTTGAGATAATTATCCTTGGCTGCAGGAATCAATAACAAGGGTTGGCCGGGCGTCCTGGCTCAAGCCTGTAATCCCAGCACTTTGGGAGGCCGAGGCGGGTGGATCACGAGGTCAAGAGATCGAGACCATCCTGGTCAACACGGTGAAACCCCGTCTCTACTAAAAATACAAAAATTAGCTACGCATGGTGGCGCGTGCCTGTAATCCCAGCTACTCTGGAGGCTGAGGCAGGAGAATGGCTTGAACTTGGGAGGTGGAGGTTGCAGTGAGCCGAGATCGCGCCATTGCACTCCAGCCTGGTGACAGAGCAAGACTCCAACTCAAAGTAAATAAATAAATAAAAGACATCTAGAATATTAGTTAGCTATCGCTGTGTGACAAATTGCCCCTAAACTTGGTGGCCATTTACACGAATTGTTGAAACGATCAGCATTTATTATCTCACAGTTTCTGAAGGTTCAGGATCAGGGGGAGGCTTTGTTGGTTCAATGGGTCACTGATGATTAATTATTCACATGCAAGCCTCTATTTTTTTTTTTCTTTTTGAGACAGGGCCTCAGACACACAGGCTGAGTACAGTGGGGTGATCAGAACTCACTTTCAGCCTCAACCTCCCTGGCCCAACTGATTCTCTAGCCTCAGCCTCCTGAGTAACTGAAACCACAGTCCCTTGCCACCACACCCAGCTAATTTTTTTTTTTTTT